>JAECXV010000096.1:3000000-3151566 GCA_018153235.1 Drosophila malerkotliana malerkotliana | reverse complement strand
GATTCCCCTGCCGACGCGTGGAGTGCTTGGCCGATCCCCTGCCAGCTGATAACCCGCCAATACGTAAAGTGCCTGGCCAATCTCCTGCCAAGGCCTGGAGTGCCCGGTCGATCCCCATGCCGAGGCGTGGAGTGCCCAGCCGATTCCCCCTACCGACGCGTGGAGTGCCTAGCCGATTTCCCTGCCAGCTGATAACCCGCCAATACGTGAAGTGCCTGACCAATCTCCCTGCCAAGGCCTGGTGTGATAGGATACCTCCAGGGATTTGTTTTAGTTGGATTTTTATTTAGGAGGAGCAGCTGAGGTGCCGCTCCAACGATCAAAGTGTCTCTGTTCTTTTACAATATTTCTTAAGTCTAAGTAAGGCTAAGTCTCGTAGCAGCGCTGCTCGCAGGCGGCGGCAGAGAGACGGCTATGTACTTATATATAAAGGAATATAATAATATACGTTGTTATGAGCTCTCAAGTGGAGGCGCGAGGGGTATGCATATGCTGACCGTTTGTTACGATTATGCTGACACTAGCACATTCTGTGTGCGGGCTAAGCCATAACGATTGGTTCACCTTTCGGCCACTTAGGGTTTATGACCGGGACTTTGGATAATGTAAACACTGCAAAATAGTGTTACAGTGCGCACCCTTTAAGTACTCTCGGTACAGTGGGTATTCAATATATGTGCATACTACACTGGAGGGCCCGGTCGATCCACATGCCGAGGCGTGGAGTGCCCAGCCGATTACCCTGCCGACGCGTGGAGTGCCTAGCCGATTCCCCTGCCAGCTGATAACCCGCTAATTTGTGAAGTGCCTGGCCGATCTCCCTGCCAAGGCCTTGAGTGAACAGCCGATTCCCCTGCCGACGCGTGGAGTGCTTGGCCGATCCCCTGCCAGCTGATAACCCGCCAATACGTGAAGTGCCTGGCCAATCTCCCTGCCATGGCCTGGAGTGCCCGGTCGATCCCCATGCCGAGGCGTGGAGTGCCCAGCCGATTCCCCTGCCGACGCGTGGAGTGCCTAGCCGATTCCCCTGCCAGCTGATAGCCCGCCAATACGAAAAGTGCGTGGCCGATCTCCCTGCCAAGGCCTGGAGTGCCCAGACGATTCCCCTGCCGACGCGTGGAGTGCTTGGCTGATCCCCTTGCCAGCTGATAACCCCCAATACGTAAAGTGCCTGGCCGATCTCCCTGCCAAGGCCTGGAGGCCCAGCCGATTCCCCTGCCGACGCGTGGAGTGCTTGGCCGATCCCCTGCCAGATGATAACCCGCCAATAGGTAAAGTGTCTGGCCAATCTCCCTGCCAATGCCTGGAGTGCCCGATCGATCCCAATGCCGAGGCGTTGAGTGCCCAGCCGATTCCCCCTGCCGACGCGTGGAGTGCCTAGCCGATTCTTCTGCAGGCTTATAACCCGCCAATACGTGAAGACCTGCCAAGGCCTGGAGTGCCCAGCCGATTGCCCTGCCGTCGCGTGGAGTGCCTGGCCGATCTTCCTGCCAAGGCCTGGAGTGCCCGGTCGATCCCCATGCCGAGGCGTGGAGTACCCAGCCGATTCCCCTGCCGACGCGTGGAGTGCCTAGCCGATTCCCCTGCCAGCTGATAACCCGCCAATACGTGAAATGCCTGGCCGATCTCCCTGCCAAGGCCTTGAGTGAACAGCCGATTCCCCTGCCGACGCGTGGAGTGCTTCGCCGATCCCCTGCCAGCTGATAACCCGCCAATACGTAAAGTGCCTGGCCAATCTCCCTGCCAAGGCCTGGAGTGCCCGGTCGATCCCCATGCCGAGGCGTGGAGTGCCCAGCCGATTCCCCCTACCGACGCGTGGAGTGCCTAGCCGATTTCCCTGCCAGCTGATAACCCGCCAATACGTGAAGTGCCTGACCAATCTCCCTGCCAAGGCCTGGTGTGATAGGATAACTCCAGGGGATTTGTTTTAGTTGGATTTTTATTTAGGAGGAGCAGCTGAGGTGCCGCTCCAACGATCAAAGTGTCTCTGTTCTTTTACAATATTTCTTAAGTCTAAGTAAGGCTAAGTCTCGTAGCAGCGCTGCTCGCAGGCGGCGGCAGAGAGACGGCTATGTACTTATATATAAAGAAATATAATAATATACGTTGTTATGCGCTCTCAAGTGGAGGCGCGAGGGGTATGCATATGCTGACCGTTTGTTACGATTATGCTGACACTAGCACATTCTGTGTGCGGGCTAAGCCATAACGATTGGTTCACCTTTCGGCCACTTAGGGTTTATGACCGGGACTTTGGATAATGTAAACACTGCAAAATAGTGTTACAGTGCGCACCCTTTAAGTACTCTCGGTACAGTGGGTATTTAATATATGTGCATACTACACTGGAGTGCCCGGTCGATCCACATGCCGAGGCGTGGAGTGCCCAGCCGATTCCCCTGCCGACGCGTGGAGTGCTTGGCCGATCCCCTGCCAGCTGAAAACCCGCCAATACGTGAAGTGCATGGCCAATCTCCCTGCCATGGCCTGGAGTGCCCGGTCGATCCCCATGCCGAGGCGTGGAGTGCCCAGCTGATTCCCCTGCCGACGCGTGGAGTGCCTAGCCGATTCCCCTGCCAGCTGATAGCCCGCCAATACGAAAAGTGCGTGGCCGATCTCCCTGCCAAGGCCTGGAGTGCCCAGACGATTCCCCTGCCGACGCGTGGAGTGCTTGGCCGATCCCTGCCAGCTGATAACCCGCCAATACGTAAAGTGCCTGGCCGATCTCCCTGCCAAGGCCTGGAGGCCCAGCCGATTCCCCTGCCGACGCGTGGAGTGCTTGGCCGATCCCCTGCCAGATGATAACCCGCCAATAGGTAAAGTGTCTGGCCGATCTCCCTGCCAAGGCCTGGAGTGCCCGATCGATCCCAATGCCGAGGCGTTGAGTGCCCAGCCGATTCCCCTGCCGACGCGTGGAGTGCCTAGCCGATTCTTCTGCTGGCTTATAACCCGCCAATACGTAAAGACCTGCCAAGGCCTGGAGTGCCCAGCCGAGGGTGCACGTTGCGTGGAGTGCCAGGCCGATCTCCCTGCCAAGGCCTGGTCGATCCCCATGCCGAGGCCTGGAGTACCCAGCCGATTCCCCTGCCGACTCGTGGAGTGCCTAGCCGATTCCCCTACCAGCTGATAACCCGCCAATACGTGAAGTGCCTGGCCGATCTCCCTGCCAAGGCCTGGAGTGCCCGGTCGATCCCCATGCTGAAGCGTGGAGTGGCCAGCCGAATCCCCTGCTGACGCGTGGAGTGCCTAGTCGATTCCCCTGCCAGCTGATAACCCGCCAAAACGTGAAGTGCCTGGCCGATCTCCCTGCCAAGGCCTGGAGTGCCCGGTCGATCCCCATGACGAGGCGTGGAGTGGCCAGCCGATTCCCCTGCCGACGCGTGGAGTGCTTGGCCGATTCCCTGCCAGCTGATAACCCGCCAATAGGTAAAGTGTCTGGCCAATCTCCCTGCCAAGGCCTGGAGTGCCCGGTCGATCCCCATGCCGAAGCGTGGAGTGGCCAGCCGATTCCCCTGCCGACGCGTGGAGTGCCTAGCCGATTCCCCTGCCAGCTGATAGCCCGCCAATACGAAAAGTGCGTGGCCGATCTCCCTGCCAAGGCCTGGAGGCCCAGCCGATTCCCCTGCCGACGAGTGGAGTGCTTGGCCGATCCCCTGCCAGATGATAACCCGCCAATACGTGACGTGCCTGGCCGATCTCCCTGCCAAGGCCTGGTCGATCCCCATGCCGAGGCGTGGATAACCCAGCCGATCCTCCTGCCGACGCAAGGAGTG
Source organism: Drosophila malerkotliana malerkotliana (assembly GCA_018153235.1). Taxonomy (NCBI): domain Eukaryota; kingdom Metazoa; phylum Arthropoda; class Insecta; order Diptera; family Drosophilidae; genus Drosophila; species Drosophila malerkotliana. Next base: position 3,147,793 of record JAECXV010000096.1, on the reverse strand, counting down.
CCTAGCCGATTCCCCTGCCAGCTGATAACCCGCCAATACGTGAAGTGCCTGGCCGATCTCCCTGTCAAGGCCTGGAGTGCCCGGTCGATCCCCATGCCGAGGCGTGGAGTGGCCAGCCGATTCCCCTGCCGACGCGTGGAGTGCTTGGCCGATTCCCTGCCAGCTGATAACCCGCCAATAGGTAAAGTGTCTGGCCAATCTCCCTGCCAAGGCCTGGAGTGCCCGGTCGATCCCCATGCCGAAGCGTGGAGTGGCCAGCCGATTCCCCTGCCGACGCGTGGAGTGCTTGGCCGATCCCCTGCCAGCTGATAACCCGCCAATACGTGAAGTGCCTGGCCGATCTCCCTGCCAAGGCCTGGAGTGCCCGGTCGATCCCCATGCCGAGGCGTGGAGTGGCCAGCCGATTCCCCTGCCGACACGTGGAGTGCTTGGCCGATTCCCTGCCAGCTGATAACCCGCCAATAGGTAAAGTGTCTGGCCAATCTCCCTGCCAAGGCCTGGAGTGCCCGGTCGATCCCCATGCCGAAGCGTGGAGTGGCCAGCCGATTCCCCTGCCGACGCGTGGAGTGCTTGGCCGATTCCCTGCCAGCTGATAACCCGCCAATAGGTGAAGTGCCTGGCCGATCTCCCTGTCAAGGCCTGGAGTGCCCGGTCGATCCCCATGCCGAGGCGTGGAGTGGCCAGCCGATTCCCCTGCCGACGCGTGGAGTGCTAGGCCGATCCCCTGCCAGCTGATAACCCGCCAATAGGTAAAGTGTCTGGCCAATCTCCCTGCCAAGGCCTGGAGTGCCCGGTCGATCCCCATGCCGAAGCGTGGAGTGGCCAGCCGATTCCCCTGCCGACGCGTGGAGTGCTTGGCCGATCCCCTGCCAGCTGATAACCCGCCAATACGTGAAGTGCCTGGCCGATCTCCCTGCCAAGGCCTGGAGTGCCCGGTCGATCCCCATGCCGAGGCGTGGAGTGGCCAGCCGATTCCCCTGCCGACGCGTGGAGTGCTTGGCCGATTCCCTGCCAGCTGATAACCCGCCAATAGGTAAAGTGCCTGGCCAATCTCCCTGCCAAGGCCTGGAGTGCCCGGTCGATCCCCATGCCGAAGCGTGGAGTGGCCAGCCGATTCCCCTGCCGACGCGTGGAGTGCTTGGCCGATTCCCTGCCAGCTGATAACCCGCCAATAGGTAAAGTGTCTGGCCAATCTCCCTGCCAAGGCCTGGAGTGCCCGGTCGATCCCCATGCCGAAGCGTGGAGTGGCCAGCCGATTCCCCTGCCGACGCGTGGAGTGCTTGGCCGATCCCCTGCCAGCTGATAACCCGCCAATAGGTGAAGTGTCTGGCCAATCTCCCTGCCAAGGCCTGGAGTGCCCGGTCGATCCCCATGCCGAAGCGTGGAGTGCCCAGACGATTCCCCTGCCGACGCGTGGAGTGCTTGGCCGATCCCCTGCCAGCTGAAAACCCGCCAATACGTGACGTGCCTGGCCGATCTCCCTGCCAAGGCCTGGAGTGCCCGGTCGATCCCCTGCCGAGGAGTGGAGTGCCCAACCGAGCCCCCTGCCGATGCGTGGAGTGCCTAGCCGATTTTTCTGCCAGCTGATAACCCGCTAATACGTGAAGACCTGCCAAGGCCTGGAGTGCCCAGCCGATTTCCCTGACGTCGCGTGGAGTGCCTGGACGATCTCCCTGCCAAGTCCTGGAGTGCCCGGTCGATCCCCATGCCGAGGCGTGGAGTGCCTAGCCGATTCCCCTGCCAGCTGATAACCCGCCAATACGTGAAGTGCCTGGCCGATCTCCCTGCAGAGGCCTGGAGGCCCAGCCGATTCCCCTTCCGACGCGTGGAGTGCTTGGCCAATTCCCTGTCAGCTGATAACCCGCTAATACGTGAAGTGCCTGGCCAATCTCCCTGCCAAGCCCTAGAGTGCCCGGTCGATCCCAATGCCGAGGCGTGGAGTGCCTAGCCGATTCCCCTGCCAGCTGATAACCCGCCAATACGTGACGTGCCTGGCCGATCTCCCTGCCAAGGCCTGGTCGATCCCCATGCCGAGGCGTGGAGTACCCAGCCGATTCCCCTGCCGACGCGTGGAGTGCTTGGCCGATTCCCTGCCAGCTGATAACCCGCCAATAGGTAAAGTGTCTGGCCAATCTCCCTGCCAAGGCCTGGAGTGCCCGGTCGATCCTCATGCCGAGGCGTGGAGTGCCCAGCCGATCCTCCTGCCGACGCAAGGAGTGCCTAGCCGATTCCCCTGCCAGCTGATAACCCGCCAATACGTGAAGTGCCTGGCCGATCTCCCTGCCAAGGCCTGGAGTGAACAGCCGATTCCCCTGCCGACGCGTGGAGTACCCAGCCGATTCCCCTGCCGACGCGTGGAGTGCCTGGCCGATTCCCCTGCCAGCTGATAACCCGCCAATACGTGACGTGCCTGGCCGATCTCCCTGCCAAGGCCTGGTCGATCCCCATGCCGAGGCGTGGAGTACCCAGCCGATTCCCCTGCCGACGCGTGGAGTGCTTGGCCGATTCCCTGCCAGCTGATAACCCGCCAATAGGTAAAGTGTCTGGCCAATCTCCCTGCCAAGGCCTGGAGTGCCCGGTCGATCCCCATGCCGAAGCGTGGAGTGGCCAGCCGATTCCCCTGCCGACGCGTGGAGTGCCTAGCCGATTCCCCTGCCAGCTGATAACCCGCCAATACGTGAAGTGCCTGGCGTGCCAGGAGTGCCCGGTCGATCCCCATGCCGAAGCGTGGAGTGGCCAGCCGATTCCCCTGCCGACGCGTGGAGTGCCTAGCCGATTCCCCTGCCAGCTGATAACCCGCCAATACGTGAAGTGCCTGGTCGATCTCCCTGCAAAGGCCTGGAGGCCCAGCCGATTCCCCTGCCGACGAGTGGAGTGCTTGGCCGATCCCCTGCCAGATGATAACCCGCCAATACGTGACGTGCCTGGCCGATCTCCCTGCCAAGGCCTGGTCGATCCCCATGCCGAGGCGTGGAGTACCCAGCCGATTCCCCTGCCGACGCGTGGAGTGCTTGGCCGATTCCCTGCCAGCTGATAACCCGCCAATAGGTAAAGTGTCTGGCCAATCTCCCTGCCAAGGCCTGGAGTGCCCGGTCGATCCCCATGCCGAAGCGTGGAGTGGCCAGCCGATTCCCCTGCCGACGCGTGGAGTGCTTGGCCGATCCCCTGCCAGCTGATAGCCCGCCAATACGTGAAGTGCCTGGCCGATCTCCCTGCCAAGGCCTGGAGGCCCAGCCGATTCCCCTGCCGACGAGTGGAGTGCTTGGCCGATCCCCTGCCAGATGATAACCCGCCAATACGTGACGTGCCTGGCCGATCTCCCTGCCAAGGCCTGGTCGATCCCCATGCCGAGGCGTGGAGTACCCAGCCGATTCCCCTGCCGACGCGTGGAGTGCCTAGCCGATTCCCCTGCCAGCTGATAACCCGCCAATATGTGAAGTGCCTGGCCGATCTCCCTGCCAAGGCCTAGAGTGAACAGCCGATTCCCCTGCCGACGCGTGGAGTACCCAGCCGATTCCCCTGCCGACGCGTGGAGTGCCTAGCCGATTCCCCTGCCAGCTGATAACCCGCCAATACGTGAAGTGCCTGGCCGATCTCCCTGCCAAGGCCTGGAGGCCCAGCCGATTCCCCTGCCGACGAGTGGAGTGCTTGGCCGATTCCCTGCCAGCTGATAACCCGCCAATAGGCAAAGTGTCTGGCCAATCTCCCTGCCAAGGCCTGGAGTGCCCGGTCGATCCCCATGCCGAAGCGTGGAGTGGCCAGCCGATTCCCCTGCCGACGCGTGGAGTGCTTGGCCGATCCCCTGCCAGCTGATAACCCGCCAATACGTGAAGTGCCTGGACGATCTCCCTGCCAAGGCCTGGTCGATCCCCATGCCGAGGCGTGGAGTACCCAGCCGATTCCCCTGCCGACGCGTGGAGTGCTTGGCCGATTCCCTGCCAGCTGATAACCCGCCAATAGGTAAAGTGTCTGGCCAATCTCCCAGCCAAGGCCAGGATTGCCCGGTCGATCCCCATGCCGTAGCGTGGAGTGGCCAGCCGATTCCCCTGCCGACGCGTGGAGTGCTTGGCCGATCCCCTGCCAGCTGATAACCCGCCAATACGTGAAGTGCCTGGACGATCTCCCTGCCAAGGCCTGGAGTGAACAGCCGATTCCCCTGCCGACGCGTGGAGTGCCTAGCCGATTCCCCTGCCAGCTGATAGCCCGCCAATACGAAAAGTGCGTGGCCGATCTCCCTGCCAAGGCCTGGAGTGCCCGGTCGATCCCCATGCCGAAGCGTGGAGTGGCATGCCGATTCCCCTGCTGACGCGTGGAGTGCCTAGCCGATTCCCCTGCCAGCTGATAACCCGCCAAAACGTGAAGTGCCTGGCCGATCTCCCTGCCAAGGTCTGGAGTGCCCGGTCGATCCCCATGCCGAGGCGTGGAGTGGCCAGCCGATTCCCCTGCCGACGCGTGGAGTGCCTAGCCGATTCCCCTGCCAGCTGATAACCCGCCAATACGTGAAGTGCCTGGCCGATCTCCCTGCCAAGGCCTGGAGGCCCAGCCGATTCCCCTGCCGACGCGTGGAGTGCTTGGCCGATCCCCTGCCAGATGATAACCCGCCAATACGTGACGTGTCTGGCCGATCTCCCTGCCAAGGCCTGGAGTGCCCGATCGATCCCAATGCCGAGGCGTTGAGTGCCCAGCCGATTCCCCTGCCGACGCGTGGAGTGCATAGCCGATTCTTCTGCAGGCTTATAACCCGCCAATACGTGAAGACCTGCCAAGGCCTGGAGTGCCCAGCGGATTGCCCTGCCGTCGCGTGGAGTGCGTGGCCGATCTCCCTGCCAAGGCCTGGAGTGCCCAGACGATTTCCCTGCCGACGCGTGGAGTGCTTGGCCGATCCCCTACCAGCTGATAACCCGCCAATACGTGAAGTGCCTGGCCGATCTCCCTGCCAAGGCCTGGAGTGCCCAGCCGATTCCCCTGCCGACGCGTGGAGTGCCTAGCCGATTCTTCTGCCAGCTGATAACCCGCCAATACGTAAAGACCTGCCAAGGCCTGGAGTGCCCAGCCGATTCCCCTGCAGACGCGTGGAGTGCTTGGCCTATCCCCTGCCAGATGATAACCCGCCAACACGTGACGTGCCTGGCCGATCTCCCTGCCAAGGCCTGGAGTGCCCAGACGATTCCCCTGCCGACGCGTGGAGTGCTTGGCCGATCCCCTGCCAGCTGATAACCCGCCAATACGTGAAGTGCCCATGCCGAGGCGTGGAGTGCCCAGCCGATCCCCCTGCCGACGCAAGGAGTGCCTAGCCGATTCCCCTGCCAGCTGATAGCCCGCCAATACGTGACGTGCCTGGCCGATCTCCCTGCCAAGGCCTGTAGTGCCCGGTCGATCTCCATGCCGAGGAGTAGAGTGCCCAGCCGATTCCCCTGCCGATGCGTGGAGTGCCTAGCCAATTTTTCTGCCAGCTGATAACCCGCTAATACGTGAAGACCTGCCAAGGCCTGGAGTGAACAGCCGATTCCCCTGACGTCGCGTTGAGTGCCTGGACGATCTCCCAGCCCAGTCCTGGAGTGCCCGGTCGATCCCCATGCCGAGGCGTGGAGTGCCCAGCCGATTCCCCTACCGACGCGTGGAGTGCCTAGCCGATTCCCCTGCCAGCTGATAACCCGCCAATACGTGAAGTGCCTGGCCGATCTCCGAGCAGAGGCCTGGAGGCCCAGCCGATTCCCCTTCCGACGCGTGGAGTGCTTGGCCGATTCCCTGCCAGCTGATAACCCGCCAATACGTGAAGTGCCTGGCCAATCTCCCTGCCAAGGCCTAGAGTGCCCGGTCGATCCCAATGCCGAGGCGTGGAGTGCCTAGCCGATTCCCCTGCCAGCTGATAACCCGCCAATACGTGAAGTGCCTGGCCGATCTCCCTGCCAAGGCCTGGAGTGAACAGCCGATTCCCCTGCCGACGCGTGGAGTGCTTGGCCGATTCCCTGCCAGCTGATAACCCGCCAATAGGTAAAGTGCCTGGCCAATCTCCCTGCCAAGGCCTGGAGTGCCCGGTCGATCCCCCTGCCGAGGCGTGGAGTGGCCAGCCGATTCCCCATGCCGAGGCGTGGAGTGCCTAGCCGATTCCCCTGCCAGCTGATAACCCGCCAATACGTGAAGTGCCTGGCCGATCTCCCTGCCAAGGCCTGGAGTGAACAGCCGATTCCCCTGCCGACGCGTGGAGTGCTTGGCCGATTCCCTGCCAGCTGATAACCCGCCAATACGTAAAGTGCCTGGCCAATCTCCCTGCCAAGGCCTGGAGTGCCCGGTCGACCCCCATGCCGAAGCGTGGAGTGGCCAGCCGATTCCCCTGCCGAGGCGTGGAGTGCCTAGCCGATTCCCCTGCCAGCTGATAGCCCGCCAATACGAAATCTGCGTGGCCGATCTCCCCTGCCAAGGCCTGGAGTGCTCAGACGATTCTCCTGCCGACGCGTGGAGTGCTTGGCCGATTCCCTGCCAGCTGATAACCCGCCAATACGTGACGTGCCTGGCCGATCTCCCTGTCAAGGCCTGGTCGATCCCCATGCCGAGGCGTGGAGTTCCCAGCCGATTCCCCTGCCGACGCGTGGAGTGCCTAGCCGATTCCCTCCCAGCTGATAACCCGCCAATACGTAAAGTGCCTGGCCAATCTCCCTGCCAAGGCCTGGAGTGCCCGGTCGATCCCCATGCCGAAGCGTGGAGTGGCCAGCCGATTCCCCTGCCGACGCGTGGAGTGCCTAGCCGATTCCCCTGTCAGCTGATAACCCGCCAATACGTGAAGTGCCTGGCCGATCTCCCTGCCAAGGCCTGGAGTGAACAGCCGATTCCCCTGCCGACGCGTGGAGTGCTTGGCCGATTCCCTGCCAGCTGATAACCCGCCAATAGGTAAAGTGCCTGGCCAATCTCCCTGCCAAGGCCTGGAGTGCCCGGTCGATCCCCATGCCGAAGCGTGGAGTGGCCAGCCGATTCCCCTGCAGACGCGTGGAGTGCCTAGCCGATTCCCCTGCCAGCTGATAGCCCGCCAATACGAAAAGTGCGTGGCCGATCTCCCTGCCAAGGCCTGGAGTGCCCAGACGATTCTCCTGCCGACGCGTGGAGTGCTTGGCCGATCCCCTGCCAGGTGATAACCCGCCAATACGTGAAGTGCCTGGCCGATCTCCCTGCCAAGTCCTGGAGGCCCAGCCGATTCCCCTGCCGACGCGTGGAGTGCTTAGCCGATCCCCTGCCAGATGATAACCCGCCAATACGTGACGTGCCTGACCGATCTCCCTGCCAAGGCCTGGTCGATCCCCATGCCGAGGCGTGGAGTACCCAGCCGATTCCCCTGCCGACGCGTGGAGTGCCTAGCCGATTCCCTGCCAGCTGATAACCCGCCAATACGTGAAGTGCCTGGCCGATCTCCCTGCCAAGGCCTGGAGTGAACAGCCGATTCCCCTGCCGACGCGTGGAGTGCTTGGCCGATTCCCTGCCAGCTGATAACCCGCCAATAGGTAAAGTGCCTGGCCAATCTCCCTGCCAAGGCCTGGAGTGCCCGGTCGACCCCCATGCCGAAGCGTGGAGTGGCCAGCCGATTCCCCTGCCGACGCGTGTAGTGCCTAGCCGATTCCCCCTGCTAGCTGATAGCCCGCCAATACGAAAAGTGCGTGGCCGATCTCCCTGCCAAGGCCTGGAGTGCCCAGACGATTCTCCTGCCGACGCGTGGAGTGCTTGGCCGATCCCCTGCCAGCTGATAACCCGCCAATACGTGAAGTGCCTGGCCGATCTCCCTGCCAAGGCCCGGAGGCCCAGCCGATTCCCCTGCCGACGCGTGGAGTGCTTGGCCGATTCCCCTGCCAGCTGATAACCCGCCAATACGTGAAGTGCCTGGCCGATCTCCCTGCCAAGGCCTGGAGTGAACAGCCGATTCCCCTGCCGACGCGTGGAGTGCTTGGCCGATTCCCTGCCAGCTGATAACCCGCCAATACGTAAAGTGCCTGGCCAATCTCCCTGCCAAGGCCTGGAGTGCCCGGTCGATCCCCATGCCGAAGCGTGGAGTGGCCAGCCGATTCCCCTGCCGAGGCGTGGAGTGCCTAGCCGATTCCCCTGCCAGCTGATAGCCCGCCAATACGAAATCTGCGTGGCCGATCTCCCTGCCAAGGCCTGGAGTGCCCAGACGATTCTCCTGCCGACGCGTGGAGTGCTCGGCCGATTCCCTGCCAGCTGATAACCCGCCAATACGTGAAGTGCCTGGCCGATCTCCCTGCCAAGGCCTGGAGGCCCAGCCGATTCCCCTGCCAGCTGATAACCCGCCAATACGTGACGTGTCTGGCCGATCTCCCTGCCAAGGCCTGGAGTGCCCGATCGATCCCAATGCCGAGGCGTTGAGTGCCCAGCCGATTCCCCTGCCGACGCGTGGAGTGCATAGCCGATTCTTCTGCAGGCTTATAACCCGCCAATACGTGAAGACCTGCCAAGGCCTGGAGTGCCCAGCGGATTGCCCTGCCGTCGCGTGGAGTGCGTGGCCGATCTCCCTGCCAAGGCCTGGAGTGCCCAGACGATTCCCCTGCCGACGCGTGGAGTGCTTGGCCGATCCCCTACCAGCTGATAACCCGCCAATACGTGAAGTGCCTGGCCGATCTCCCTGCCAAGGCCTGGAGTGCCCAGCCGATTCCCCTGCCGACGCGTGGAGTGCCTAGCCGATTCTTCTGCCAGCTGATAACCCGCCAATACGTAAAGACCTGCCAAGGCCTGGAGTGCCCAGCCGATTCCCCTGCAGACGCGTGGAGTGCTTGGCCTATCCCCTGCCAGATGATAACCCGCCAACACGTGACGTGCCTGGCCGATCTCCCTGCCAAGGCCTGGAGTGCCCAGACGATTCCCCTGCCGACGCGTGGAGTGCTTGGCCGATCCCCTGCCAGCTGATAACCCGCCAATACGTGAAGTGCCCATGCCGAGGCGTGGAGTGCCCAGCCGATCCCCCTGCCGACGCAAGGAGTGCCTAGCCGATTCCCCTGCCAGCTGATAGCCCGCCAATACGTGACGTGCCTGGCCGATCTCCCTGCCAAGGCCTGTAGTGCCCGGTCGATCTCCATGCCGAGGAGTAGAGTGCCCAGCCGATTCCCCTGCCGATGCGTGGAGTGCCTAGCCAATTTTTCTGCCAGCTGATAACCCGCTAATACGTGAAGACCTGCCAAGGCCTGGAGTGAACAGCCGATTCCCCTGACGTCGCGTTGAGTGCCTGGACGATCTCCCAGCCCAGTCCTGGAGTGCCCGGTCGATCCCCATGCCGAGGCGTGGAGTGCCCAGCCGATTCCCCTACCGACGCGTGGAGTGCCTAGCCGATTCCCCTGCCAGCTGATAACCCGCCAATACGTGAAGTGCCTGGCCGATCTCCGAGCAGAGGCCTGGAGGCCCAGCCGATTCCCCTGCCGACGCGTGGAGTGCTTGGCCGATTCCCTGCCAGCTGATAACCCGCCAATACGTGAAGTGCCTGGCCAATCTCCCTGCCAAGGCCTGGAGTGCCCGGTCGATCCCCATGCCGAGGCGTGGAGTGCCTAGCCGATTCCCCCTGCCAGCTGATAACCCGCCAATACGTGAAGTGCCTGGCCGATCTCCCTGCCAAGGCCTGGAGTGAACAGCCGATTCCCCTGCCGACGCGTGGAGTGCTTGGCCGATTCCCTGCCAGCTGATAACCCGCCAATACGTGAAGTGCCTGGCCAATCTCCCTGCCAAGGCCTGGAGTGCCCGGTCGATCCCCATGCCGAGGCGTGGAGTGGCCAGCCGATTCCCCTGCCGACGCGTGGAGTGCCTAGCCGATTCCCCTGCCAGCTGATAACCCGCCAATACGTGAAGTGCCTGGCCGATCTCCCTGCCAAGGCCTGGAGTGAACAGCCGATTCCCCTGCCGACGCGTGGAGTGCTTGGCCGATTCCCTGACAGCTGATAACCCGCCAATACGTAAAGTGCCTGGCCAATCTCCCTGCCAAGGCCTGGAGTGCCCGGTCGACCCCATGCCGAAGCGTGGAGTGGCCAGCCGATTCCCCTGCCGAGGCGTGGAGTGCCTAGCCGATTCCCCTGCCAGCTGATAGCCCGCCAATACGAAATCTGCGTGGCCGATCTCCCTGCCAAGGCCTGGAGTGCTCAGACGATTCTCCTGCCGACGCGTGGAGTGCTTGGCCGATTCCCTGCCAGCTGATAACCCGCCAATACGTGACGTGCCTGGCCGATCTCCCTGCCAAGGCCTGGTCGATCCCCATGCCGAGGCGTGGAGTGCCCAGCCGATTCCCCTGCCGACGCGTGGAGTGCCTAGCCGATTCCCTGCCAGCTGATAACCCGCCAATACGTAAAGTGCCTGGCCAATCTCCCCTGCCAAGGCCTGGAGTGCCCGGTCGATCCCCATGCCGAAGCGTGGAGTGGCCAGCCGATTCCCCTGCCGACGCGTGGAGTGCCTAGCCGATTCCCCTGTCAGCTGATAACCCGCCAATACGTGAAGTGCCTGGCCGATCTCCCTGCCAAGGCCTGGAGTGAACAGCCGATTCCCCTGCCGACGCGTGGAGTGCTTGGCCGATTCCCTGCCAGCTGATAACCCGCCAATAGGTAAAGTGCCTGGCCAATCTCCCTGCCAAGGCCTGGAGTGCCCGGTCGATCCCCATGCCGAAGCGTGGAGTGGCCAGCCGATTCCCCTGCCGACGCGTGGAGTGCCTAGCCGATTCCCCTGCCAGCTGATAGCCCGCCAATACGAAAAGTGCGTGGCCGATCTCCCTGCCAAGGCCTGGAGTGCCCAGACGATTCTCCTGCCGACGCGTGGAGTGCTTGGCCGATCCCCTGCCAGGTGATAACCCGCCAATACGTGAAGTGCCTGGCCGATCTCCCCTGCCAAGTCCTGGAGGCCCAGCCGATTCCCCTGCCGACGCGTGGAGTGCTTAGCCGATCCCCTGCCAGATGATAACCCGCCAATACGTGACGTGCCTGACCGATCTCCCTGCCAAGGCCTGGTCGATCCCCATGCCGAGGCGTGGAGTACCCAGCCGATTCCCCTGCCGACGCGTGGAGTGCCTAGCCGATTCCCTGCCAGCTGATAACCCGCCAATACGTGAAGTGCCTGGCCGATCTCCCTGCCAAGGCCTGGAGTGCTTGGCCGATTCCCTGCCAGCTGATAACCCGCCAATAGGTAAAGTGCCTGGCCAATCTCCCTGCCAAGGCCTGGAGTGCCCGGTCGATCCCCATGCCGAAGCGTGGAGTGGCCAGCCGATTCCCCTGCCGACGCGTGGAGTGCCTAGCCGATTCCCCTGCCAGCTGATAGCCCGCCAATACGAAATCTGCGTGGCCGATCTCCCTGCCAAGGCCTGGAGTGCTCAGACGATTCTCCTGCCGACGCGTGGAGTGCTTGGCCGATTCCCTGCCAGCTGATAACCCGCCAATACGTGACGTGCCTGGCCGATCTCCCTGCCAAGGCCTGGTCGATCCCCATGCCGAGGCGTGGAGTTCCCAGCCGATTCCCCTGCCGACGCGTGGAGTGCCTAGCCGATTCCCTGCCAGCTGATAACCCGCCAATACGTAAAGTGCCTGGCCAATCTCCCTGCCAAGGCCTGGAGTGCCCGGTCGATCCCCATGCCGAAGCGTGGAGTGGCCAGCCGATTCCCCTGCCGACGCGTGGAGTGCCTAGCCGATTCCCCTGTCAGCTGATAACCCGCCAATACGTGAAGTGCCTGGCCGATCTCCCTGCCAAGGCCTGGAGTGAACAGCCGATTCCCCTGCCGACGCGTGGAGTGCTTGGCCGATTCCCTGCCAGCTGATAACCCGCCAATAGGTAAAGTGCCTGGCCAATCTCCCTGCCAAGGCCTGGAGTGCCCGGTCGATCCCCATGCCGAAGCGTGGAGTGGCCAGCCGATTCCCCTGCCGACGCGTGGAGTGCCTAGCCGATTCCCCTGCCAGCTGATAGCCCGCCAATACGAAAAGTGCGTGGCCGATCTCCCTGCCAAGGCCTGGAGTGCCCAGACGATTCTCCTGCCGACGCGTGGAGTGCTTGGCCGATCCCCTGCCAGGTGATAACCCGCCAATACGTGAAGTGCCTGGCCGATCTCCCTGCCAAGTCCTGGAGGCCCAGCCGATTCCCCTGCCGACGCGTGGAGTGCTTAGCCGATCCCCTGCCAGATGATAACCCGCCAATACGTGACGTGCCTGACCGATCTCCCTGCCAAGGCCTGGTCGATCCCCATGCCGAGGCGTGGAGTGCCCAGCCGATTCCCCTGCCGACGCGTGGAGTGCCTAGCCGATTCCCTGCCAGCTGATAACCCGCCAATACGTGAAGTGCCTGGCCGATCTCCCTGCCAAGGCCTGGAGTGAACAGCCGATTCCCCTGCCGACGCGTGGAGTGCTTGGCCGATTCCCTGCCAGCTGATAACCCGCCAATAGGTAAAGTGCCTGGCCAATCTCCCCTGCCAAGGCCTGGAGTGCCCGGTCGATCCCCATGCCGAAGCGTGGAGTGGCCAGCCGATTCCCCTGCCGACGCGTGTAGTGCCTAGCCGATTCCCCTGCTAGCTGATAGCCCGCCAATACGAAAAGTGCGTGGCCGATCTCCCTGCCAAGGCCTGGAGTGCCCAGACGATTCTCCTGCCGACGCGTGGAGTGCTTGGCCGATCCCCTGCCAGCTGATAACCCGCCAATACGTGAAGTGCCTGGCCGATCTCCCTGCCAAGGCCCGGAGGCCCAGCCGATTCCCCTGCCGACGCGTGGAGTGCTTGGCCGATTCCCTGCCAGCTGATAACCCGCCAAGACGTAAAGTGCCTGGCCAATCTCCCTGCCAAGGCCTGGAGTGCCCGGTCGATCCCCATGCCGAAGCGTGGAGTGGCCAGCCGATTCCCCTGCCGAGGCGTGGAGTGCCTAGCCGATTCCCCTGCCAGCTGATAGCCCGCCAATACGAAATCTGCGTGGCCGATCTCCCTGCCAAGGCCTGGAGTGCCCAGACGATTCTCCTGCCGACGCGTGGAGTGCTTGGCCGATCCCCTGCCAGGTGATAACCCGCCAATACGTGAAGTGCCTGGCCGATCTCCCTGCCAAGGCCTGGAGGCCCAGCCGATTCCCCTGCCGACGCGTGGAGTGCTTAGCCGATCCCCTGCCAGATGATAACCCGCCAATACGTGACGTGCCTGGCCGATCTCCCTGCCAAGGCCTGGAGTGCCCGGTCGATCCCCATGCCGAAGCGTGGAGTGGCCAGCCGATTCCCCTGCCGACGCGTGGAGTGCCTAGCCGATTCCCCTGCTAGCTGATAGCCCGCCAATACGAAAAGTGCGTGGCCGATCTCCCTGCCAAGGCCTGGAGTGCCCAGACGATTCTCCTGCCGACGCGTGGAGTGCTTGGCCGATCCCCTGCCAGGTGATAACCCGCCAATACGTGAAGTGCCTGGCCGATCTCCCTGCCAAGGCCTGGAGGCCCAGCCGATTCCCCTGCCGACGCGTGGAGTGCTTAGCCGATCCCCTGCCAGATGATAACCCGCCAATACGTGACGTGCCTGGCCGATCTCCCTGCCAAGGCCTGGTCGATCCCCATGCCGAGGCGTGGAGTACCCAGCCGATTCCCCTGCCGACGCGTGGAGTGCCTAGCCGATTCCCTGCCAGCTGATAACCCGCCAATACGTAAAGTGCCTGGCCAATCTCCCTGCCAAGGCCTGGAGTGCCCGGTCGATCCCCATGCCGAAGCGTGGAGTGGCCAGCCGATTCCCCTGCCGACGCGTGTAGTGCCTAGCCGATTCCCCTGCTAGCTGATAGCCCGCCAATACGAAAAGTGCGTGGCCGATCTCCCTGCCAAGGCCTGGAGTGCCCAGACGATTCTCCTGCCGACGCGTGGAGTGCTTGGCCGATCCCCTGCCAGCTGATAACCCGCCAATACGTGAAGTGCCTGGCCGATCTCCCTGCCAAGGCCCGGAGGCCCAGCCGATTCCCCTGCCGACGCGTGGAGTGCTTGGCCGATTCCCCTGCCAGCTGATAACCCGCCAATACGTGAAGTGCCTGGCCGATCTCCCTGCCAAGGCCTGGAGTGAACAGCCGATTCCCCTGCCGACGCGTGGAGTGCTTGGCCGATCCCCTGCCAGCTGATAACCCGCCAATACGTAAAGTGCCTGGCCAATCTCCCCTGCCAAGGCCTGGAGTGCCCGGTCGATCCCCATGCCGAAGCGTGGAGTGGCCAGCCGATTCCCCTGCCGAGGCGTGGAGTGCCTAGCCGATTCCCCTGCCAGCTGATAGCCCGCCAATACGAAATCTGCGTGGCCGATCTCCCTGCCAAGGCCTGGAGTGCCCAGACGATTCTCCTGCCGACGCGTGGAGTGCTTGGCCGATCCCCTGCCAGGTGATAACCCGCCAATACGTGAAGTGCCTGGCCGATCTCCCTGCCAAGGCCTGGAGGCCCAGCCGATTCCCCTGCCGACGCGTGGAGTGCTTAGCCGATCCCCTGCCAGATGATAACCCGCCAATACGTGACGTGCCTGGCCGATCTCCCTGCCAAGGCCTGGAGTGCCCGGTCGATCCCCATGCCGAAGCGTGGAGTGGCCAGCCGATTCCCCTGCCGACGCGTGGAGTGCCTAGCCGATTCCCCTGCTAGCTGATAGCCCGCCAATACGAAAAGTGCGTGGCCGATCTCCCTGCCAAGGCCTGGAGTGCCCAGACGATTCTCCTGCCGACGCGTGGAGTGCTTGGCCGATCCCCTGCCAGGTGATAACCCGCCAATACGTGAAGTGCCTGGCCGATCTCCCTGCCAAGGCCTGGAGGCCCAGCCGATTCCCCTGCCGACGCGTGGAGTGCTTAGCCGATCCCCTGCCAGATGATAACCCGCCAATACGTGACGTGCCTGGCCGATCTCCCTGCCAAGGCCTGGTCGATCCCCATGCCGAGGCGTGGAGTACCCAGCCGATTCCCCTGCCGACGCGTGGAGTGCCTAGCCGATTCCCTGCCAGCTGATAACCCGCCAATACGTAAAGTGCCTGGCCAATCTCCCTGCCAAGGCCTGGAGTGCCCGGTCGATCCCCATGCCGAAGCGTGGAGTGGCCAGCCGATTCCCCTGCCGACGCGTGTAGTGCCTAGCCGATTCCCCTGCTAGCTGATAGCCCGCCAATACGAAAAGTGCGTGGCCGATCTCCCTGCCAAGGCCTGGAGTGCCCAGACGATTCTCCTGCCGACGCGTGGAGTGCTTGGCCGATCCCCTGCCAGCTGATAACCCGCCAATACGTGAAGTGCCTGGCCGATCTCCCTGCCAAGGCCCGGAGGCCCAGCCGATTCCCCTGCCGACGCGTGGGAGTGCTTGGCCGATTCCCCTGCCAGCTGATAACCCGCCAATACGTGAAGTGCCTGGCCGATCTCCCTGCCAAGGCCTGGAGTGAACAGCCGATTCCCCTGCCGACGCGTGGAGTGCTTGGCCGATTCCCTGCCAGCTGATAACCCGCCAATACGTAAAGTGCCTGGCCAATCTCCCTGCCAAGGCCTGGAGTGCCCGGTCGATCCCCATGCCGAAGCGTGGAGTGGCCAGCCGATTCCCCTGCCGAGGCGTGGAGTGCCTAGCCGATTCCCCTGCCAGCTGATAGCCCGCCAATACGAAATCTGCGTGGCCGATCTCCCTGCCAAGGCCTGGAGTGCCCAGACGATTCTCCTGCCGACGCGTGGAGTGCTTGGCCGATTCCCTGCCAGCTGATAACCCGCCAATACGTGAAGTGCCTGGCCGATCTCCCTACCAAGGCCTGGAGGCCCAGCCGATTCCCCTGCCGACGCGTGGAGTGCTTAGCCGATCCCCTGCCAGATGATAACCCGCCAATACGTGACGTGCCTGGCCGATCTCCCTGCCAAGGCCTGGTCGATCCCCATGCCGAGGCGTGGAGTTCCCAGCCGATTCCCCTGCCGACGCGTGGAGTGCCTAGCCGATTCCCTGCCAGCTGATAACCCGCCAATACGTAAAGTGCCTGGCCAATCTCCCTGCCAAGGCCTGGAGTGCCCGGTCGATCCCCATGCCGAAGCGTGGAGTGGCCAGCCGATTCCCCTGCCGACGCGTGGAGTGCCTAGCCGATTCCCCTGCCAGATGATAACCCGCCAATACGTGACGTGCCTGGCCGATCTCCCTGCCAAGGCCTGGAGTGCCCAGACGATTCCCCTGCCGACGCGTGGAGTGCCTAGCCGATTCCCTGCCAGCTGATAACCCGCCAATACGTAAAGTGCCTGGCCAATCTCCCTGCCAAGGCCTGGAGTGCCCGGTCGATCCCCATGCCGAAGCGTGGAGTGGCCAGCCGATTCCCCTGCCGACGCGTGTAGTGCCTAGGCGATTCCCCTGCTAGCTGATAGCCCGCCAATACGAAAAGTGCGTGGCCGATCTCCCTGCCAAGGCCTGGAGTGCCCAGACGATTCTCCTGCCGACGCGTGGAGTGCTTGGCCGATCCCCTGCCAGCTGATAACCCGCCAATACGTGAAGTGCCTGGCCGATCTCCCTGCCAAGGCCCGGAGGCCCAGCCGATTCCCCCTGCCGACGCGTGGAGTGCTTGGCCGATTCCCCTGCCAGCTGATAACCCGCCAATACGTGAAGTGCCTGGCCGATCTCCCTGCCAAGGCCTGGAGTGAACAGCCGATTCCCCTGCCGACGCGTGGAGTGCTTGGCCGATTCCCTGCCAGCTGATAACCCGCCAATACGTAAAGTGCCTGGCCAATCTCCCTGCCAAGGCCTGGAGTGCCCGGTCGATCCCCATGCCGAAGCGTGGAGTGGCCAGCCGATTCCCCTGCCGAGGCGTGGAGTGCCTAGCCGATTCCCCTGCCAGCTGATAGCCCGCCAATACGAAATCTGCGTGGCCGATCTCCCTGCCAAGGCCTGGAGTGCCCAGACGATTCTCCTGCCGACGCGTGGAGTGCTTGGCCGATCCCCTGCCAGCTGATAACCCGCCAATACGTGAAGTGCCTGGCCGATCTCCCTACCAAGGCCTGGAGGCCCAGCCGATTCCCCTGCCGACGCGTGGAGTGCTTAGCCGATCCCCTGCCAGATGATAACCCGCCAATACGTGACGTGCCTGGCCGATCTCCCTGCCAAGGCCTGGTCGATCCCCATGCCGAGGCGTGGAGTTCCCAGCCGATTCCCCTGCCGACGCGTGGAGTGCCTAGCCGATTCCCTGCCAGCTGATAACCCGCCAATACGTAAAGTGCCTGGCCAATCTCCCTGCCAAGGCCTGGAGTGCCCGGTCGATCCCCATGCCGAAGCGTGGAGTGGCCAGCCAATTCCCCTGCCGACGCGTGGAGTGCCTAGCCGATTCCCCCTGCTAGCTGATAGCCCGCCAATACGAAAAGTGCGTGGCCGATCTCCCTGCCAAGGCCTGGAGTGCCCAGACGATTCTCCTGCCGACGCGTGGAGTGCTTGGCCGATCCCCTGCCAGCTGATAACCCGCCAATACGTGAAGTGCCTGGCCGATCTCCCTACCAAGGCCTGGAGGCCCAGCCGATTCCCCTGCCGACGCGTGGAGTGCTTGGCCGATCCCCTGCCAGATGATAACCCGCCAATACGTGACGTGCCTGGCCGATCTCCCTGCCAAGGCCTGGAGTGCCCAGACGATTCCCCTGCCGACTCGTAGAGTGCTTGGCCGATCCCCTGCCAGCTGATAACCCGCCAATACGTGAAGTGTCTGGCCGATCTCCCTGCCAAGGCCTGGTCGATCCCCATGCCGAGGCGTGGAGTGCCCAGCCGATTCCCCTGCCGACGCGTGGAGCGCCTAGCCGATTCTTCTGCCAGCTGATAACCCGCCAATACGTGAAGACCTGCCAAGGCCTGGAGTGCCCAGCCGATTCCCCTGCCAGCTGATTACCCGCCAATACGTGAAGTGCCTGGCCAATCTCCCTGCCAAGGCCTGGAGTGCCCGGTCGATTCCTATGCCGAGGCATGGAATGCCCAGCCGATCCCCCTGCCGACGCGTGGAGTGCCTAGCCGAATCCCCTGCCAGCTGATAACCCGCCAATACGTGACGTGCCTGGCCGATCTCCCTGCCAAGGCCTGGAGTGCCCTGTCGATCCCCATGCCGAGGCGTGGAGTGTCCAGCCGATTCCCCTGCCGACGCGTGGAGTGCCTAGCCGATTCTTTTTCCAGCTGATAACCCGCCAATACGTGAAGACCTGCCAAGGCCTGGAGTGCCCGGTCGATCTCCATACCGAGGCGTGGAGTGGCCAGCCGATTCCCCTGCCGACGCGTGGAGTGCCTAGCCGATTCCCCTGCCAGCTGATAACCCGCCAATACGTGAAGTGCCTGGCCGATCTCCCTGCCAAGGCCTGGAGTGCCCGGTCGATCCCCATGCCGAGGCGTGGAGTTCCCAGCCGATTGCCCTGCCGTCGCGTGGAGTGCCTGGCCCATCTCCCTGCCAAGGCCTGGAGTGCCCGGTCGATCCCCATGCCGAGGCGTGGAGTACCCAGCCGATTCCCCTGCCGACGCGTGGAGTGCCTAGCCGATTCCCCTGCCAGCTGATAACCCGCCAATACGTGAAGTGCCTGGCCGATCTCCCTGCCAAGGCCTGGAGTGCCCAGACGATTCCCCTGCCGATTGATAACCGACTGATGCCAGCTGATAATCCGTTAAATACGTGAAGTGCCAGGCCGATCTCCCTGCCAAGGCCTGGAGGCCCAGCCGATTCCCCTTCCGACGCGTGGAGTGCTTGGCCGATCCCCTGCCAGCTGATAACCCGCCAATACGTGAAGTGCCTGGCCGATCTCCCTGCCAAGGCCTGAAGTGCCCGGTCGATCCCCATGCCGAGGCGTGGAGTGCCCAGCCGATTCCCCTGTCGACTCGTGGAGTGCCTAGCCGATTCCCCTGCCAGCTGATAACCCGCCAATACGTGAAGTGCCTGGCCGATCTCCCTGCCAAGGCCTGGAGTGCCCGGTCGATCCCCATGCCGACGCGTGGAGTGCCTAGCCGATTCCCCTGCCAGCTGATAACCCGCCAATACGTGAAGTGCCTGGCCAATCTCCCTGCCAAGGCCTGGAGTGCCCTGTCGATTCCTATGCCGAGGCGTGGAATGCCCAGCCGATCCCCATGCCGACGCGTGGAGTGCCTAGCCGATTCCCGTGCCAGCTGATAACCCGCCAATACGTGAAGTGCCTGGCCGATCTCCCTGCCAAGGCCTGGAGTGCCCGGTTGATCCCCATGCCGACGCGTGGAGTGCTTGGCCGATCCCCTCCCAGCTGATAACCCGCCAATACGTGAAGTGCCCGGTCGATCCCCATGCCGAGGCGTGGAGTGCCCAGCCGATTCCCCTGCCGACTCGTGGAGTGCCTAGCCGATTCCCCTGCCAGCTGATAACCCGCCAATACGTGAAGTGCCTGGCCGATCTCCCTGCCAAGGCCTGGAGTGCCCGGTCGATCCCCATGCCGACGCGTGGAGTGCCTAGCCGATTCCCCTGCCAGCTGATAACCCGCCAATACGTGAAGTGCCTGGCCAATCTCCCTGCCAAGGCCTGGAGTGCCCTGTCGATTCCTATGCCGAGGCGTGGAATGCCCAGCCGATCCCCATGCCGACGCGTGGAGTGCCTAGCCGATTCCCGTGCCAGCTGATAACCCGCCAATACGTGAAGTGCCTGGCCGATCTCCCTGCCAAGGCCTGGAGTGCCCGGTCGATCCCCATGCCGACGCGTGGAGTGCTTGGCCGATCCCCTCCCAGCTGATAACCCGCCAATACGTGAAGTGCCCGGTCGATCCCCATGCCAAGGCTTGGAGTGCCCAGCCGATTCCCCTGCCGTCGCGTGGAGTGCCTGGCCGATCTCCCTGCCAAGGCCTGGTCGATCCCCATGCCGAGGCGTGGAGTACCCAGCCGATTCCCCTGCCGACGCGTGGAGTGCCTAGCCGATTCCCCTGCCAGTTGATTACCCGCCAATGCGTGAAGTGTGTGGCCGATCTCCCTGCCAAGGCCTGGAGTGCCCTGTCGATTCCTATGCCGAGGCGTGGAGTGCCCAGTCGATTCCCTTGCCGACGCGTGGAGTGCCTAGCCGATTCTTCTGCCAGCTGATAACCCGCCAATACGTGAAGACCTGCCAAGGCCTGGAGTGCCCAGCCGATTCCCCTGCCGTCGCGTGGAGTGCCTAGCCGATTCCCCTGCCAGCTGATTACCCGCCAATACGTGAAGTGCCTGGCCAATCTCCCTGCCAAGGCCTGGAGTGCCCTGTCGATTCCTATGCCGAGGCGTGGAATGCCCAGCCGATCCCCATGCCGACGCGTGGAGTGCCTAGCCGATTCCCGTGCCAGCTGATAACCCGCCAATACGTGAAGTGCCTGGCCAATCTCCCTGCCAAGGCCTGGAGTGCCCTGTCGATTCCTATGCCGAGGCGTGGAATGCCCAGCCGATCCCCATGCCGACGCGTGGAGTGCCTAGCCGATTCCCGTGCCAGCTGATAACCCGCCAATACGTGAAGTGCCTGGCCAATCTCCCTGCCAAGGCCTGGAGTGCCCGGTCGATCCCTATGCCCCAGGCGTGGAGTGCTTGGCCGATCCCTTGCCAGATAATAACTCGCCAACACGTGACGTGCCTGGCCCATCTCCCTGTCAAGGCCTGGAGTGCCCGGTCGATCCCCATGCCGAGGCGTGGAGTGGCCAGCCGATTCCCCTGCCGACGCGTGGAGTGCCTAGCCGATTCCCCTGCCAGCTGATAACCCGCCAATACGTGAAGACCTGCCAAGGCCTGGAGTGCCCAGCCAATTCCCCTGCCGTCGCGTGGAGTGCCTGGCCGATCTCCCTGCCAAGGCCTGGTCGATCCCCATGCCCCAGGCGTGGAGTGCTTGGCCGATCCCTTGCCAGATAATAACTCGCCAACACGTGACGTGCCTGGCCCATCTCCCTGTCAAGGCCTGGAGTGCCCGGTCGATCCCCATGCCGAGGCGTGGAGTACCCAGCCGATTCCCTTGCCGACGCGTGGAGTGCCTAGCCGATTCCCCTGCCAGTTGATTACCCGCCAATGCGTGAAGTGTGTGGCCGATCTCCCTGCCAAGGCCTGGAGTGCCCAGCCGATTCCCCTGCGGACGCATGGAGTGCTTGGCCGATCCCCTGCCAGCTGATTACCCGCCAATACGTGAAGTGCCTGGCCAATCTCCCTGCCAAGGCCAATAACCGAATAGCCGATCTCCCTGCCAAGGCCTGGAGTGCCCAGACGATTCCCCTGCCGACGCGTGGAGTGCTTGGCCGATCCCCTGCCAGCTGATAACCCGCCAATACGTGAAGTGCCTGGCCGATCTCCCCTGCCAAGGCCTGGAGGCCCAGCTGATTCCCCTTCCGACGCATGAAGTGCTTGGCTGATCCCCTGCCAGCTGATTACCCGCCAATACGTGAAGTGCCTGGCCAATCTCCCTGCCAAGGCCTGGAGTGCCCGGTCGATTCCTATGCCGAGGCGTGGAGTTCCCAGCCGATTGCCCTGCCGTCGCGTGGAGTGCCTGGCCCATCTCCCTGCCAAGGCCTGGTCGATCACTATGCCGAGGCGTGGAGTTCCCAGCCGATTGCCCTACCGTCGCGTGGAGTGCCTGGCCCATCTCCCTGCCAAGGCCTGGAGTGCCCGGTCGATCCCCATGCCGAGGCGTGGAGTTCCCAGCCGATTGCCCTGCGGTCGCGTGGAGTGCCTGGCCCATCTCCCTGCCAAGGCCTGGAGTGCCCGGTCGATCCCCATGCCGAGGCGTGGAGTACCCAGCCGATTCCCCTGCCGACGCGTGGAGTGCCTAGCCGATTCCCCTGCCAGCTGATAACCCGCCAATACGTGAAGTGCCTGGCCGATCTCCCTGCCAAGGCCTGGAGTGCCCAGACGATTCCCCTGCCGATTGATAACCGACTGATGCCAGCTGATAATCCGTTAAATACGTGAAGTGCCAGGCCGATCTCCCTGCCAAGGCCTGGAGGCCCAGCTGATTCCTCTTCCGACGCATGGAGTGCTTGGCCGATCCCCTGCCAGCTGATTACCCGCCAATACGTGAAGTGCCTGGCCAATCTCCCTGCCAAGGTCTGGAGTGCCCGGTCGATTCCTATGCCGAGGCGTGGAATGCCCAGCCGATCCCCCTGCCGACGCGGGGAGAGCCTAGCCGATTCCCCTGCCAGCTGATAACCCGCCAATACGTGAAGTGCCTGGCCGATCTCCCTGCCAAGGCCTGGAGTGCCCGGTCGATCCCCATGCCGACGCGTGGAGTGCTTTGCCGATCCCCTGCCATCTGATAACCCGCCAATACGTGAAGTGCCTGGCCAATCTCCCTGCCAAGGCCTGGAGTGCCCGGTCGATTCCTATGCCGAGGCGTGGAATGCCCAGCCGATCCCTTTGCCGACGCGTGGAGTGCCTAGCCGATTCCCCTGCCAGCTGATTACCCGCCAATACGTGAAGTGCCTGGCCAATCTCCCTGCCAAGGCCTGGAGTGCCCGGTCGATTCCTATGCCGAGGCGTGAAGTTCCCAGCCGATTTCCCTGCCGTCGCGTGGAGTGCCTGGCCCATCTCCCTGCCAAGGCCTGGTCGATCCCTATGCCGAGGCGTGGACTTCCCAGCCGATTGCCCTACCGTCGCGTGGAGTGCCTGGCCCATCTCCCTGCCAAGGCCTGGAGTGCCCGGTCGATCCCCATGCCAAGGCGTGGAGTTCCCAGCCGATTGCCCTGCCGTCGCGTGGAGTGCCTGGCCCATCTCCCTGCCAAGGCCTGGAGGCCCAGCTGATTCCCCTTCCGACGCATGAAGTGCTTGGCTGATCCCCTGCCAGCTGATTACCCGCCAATACGTGAAGTGCCTGGCCAATCTCCCTGCCAAGGCCTGGAGTGCCCGGTCGATTCCTATGCCGAGGCGTGGAATGCCCAGCCGATCCCCCTGCCGACGCGTGGAGTGCCTAGCCGATTCCCCTGCCAGCTGATTACCCGCCAATACGTGAAGTGCCTGGCCAATCTCCCTGCCAAGGCCTGGAGTGCCCGGTCGATTCCTATGCCGAGGCGTGAAGTTCCCAGCCGATTGCCCTGCCGTCGCGTGGAGTGCCTGGCCCATCTCTCTGCCAAGGCCTGGTCGATCACTATGCCGAGGCGTGGAGTTCCCAGCCGATTGCCCTACCGTCGCGTGGAGTGCCTGGCCCATCTCCCTGCCAAGGCCTGGAGTGCCCGGTCGATCCCCATGCCGAGGCGTGGAGTTCCAAGCCGATTGCCCTGCCGTCGCGTGGAGTGCCTGGCCCATCTCCCTGCCAAGGCCTGGAGTGTCCGGTCGATCCCCATGCCGAGGCGTGGAGTACCCAGCCGATTCCCCTGCCGACGCGTGGAGTGCCTAGCCGATTCCCCTGCCAGCTGATAACCCGCCAATACGTGAAGTGCCTGGCCGATCTCCCTGCCAAGGCCTGGAGTGCCCAGACGATTCCCCTGCCGAGGCGTGGAGTTCCCAGCCGATTGCCCTGCCGTCGCGTGGAGTGCCTGGCCCATCTCCCTGCCAAGGCCTGGAGTGTCCGGTCGATCCCCATGCCGAGGCGTGGAGTACCCAGCCGATTCCCCTGCCGACGCGTGGAGTGCCTAGCCGATTCCCCTGCCAGCTGATAACCCGCCAATACGTGAAGTGCCTGGCCGATCTCCCTGCCAAGGCCTGGAGTGCCCTGTCGATTCCTATGCCGAGGCGTGGAGTGCCCAGTCGATTCCCTTGCCGACGCGTGGAGTGCCTAGCCGATTCTTCTGCCAGCTGATAACCCGCCAATACGTGAAGACCTGCCAAGGCCTGGAGTGCCCAGCCGATTCCCCTGCCGTCGCGTGGAGTGCCTAGCCGATTCCCCTGCCAGCTGATTACCCGCCAATACGTGAAGTGCCTGGCCAATCTCCCTGCCAAGGCCTGGAGTGCCCTGTCGATTCCTATGCCGAGGCGTGGAATGCCCAGCCGATCCCCATGCCGACGCGTGGAGTGCCTAGCCGATTCCCGTGCCAGCTGATAACCCGCCAATACGTGAAGTGCCTGGCCAATCTCCCTGCCAAGGCCTGGAGTGCCCTGTCGATTCCTATGCCGAGGCGTGGAATGCCCAGCCGATCCCCATGCCGACGCGTGGAGTGCCTAGCCGATTCCCGTGCCAGCTGATAACCCGCCAATACGTGAAGTGCCTGGCCGATCTCCCTGCCAAGGCCTGGAGTGCCCGGTCGATCCCCATGCCGACGCGTGGAGTGCCTAGCCGATTCCCCTGCCAGCTGATAACCCGCCAATACGTGAAGTGCCTGGCCAATCTCCCTGCCAAGGCCTGGAGTGCCCTGTCGATTCCTATGCCGAGGCGTGGAATGCCCAGCCGATCCCCATGCCGACGCGTGGAGTGCCTAGCCGATTCCCGTGCCAGCTGATAACCCGCCAATACGTGAAGTGCCTGGCCGATCTCCCTGCCAAGGCCTGGAGTGCCCGGTCGATCCCTATGCCCCAGGCGTGGAGTGCTTGGCCGATCCCTTGCCAGATAATAACTCGCCAACACGTGACGTGCCTGGCCCATCTCCCTGTCAAGGCCTGGAGTGCCCGGTCGATCCCCATGCCGACGCGTGGAGTGCCCAGCCGATTCCCTTGCCGACGCGTGGAGTGCCTAGCCGATTCTTCTGCCAGCTGATAACCCGCCAATACGTGAAGACCTGCCTAGGCCTGGAGTGCCCAGCCGATTCCCCTGCCGACGCGTGGAGTGCCTAGCCGATTCCCCTGCCAGCTGATTACCCGCCAATACGTGAAGTGCCTGGCCAATCTCCCTGCCAAGGCCAATAACCCGCCAACACGTGACGTGCCTGGCCGATCTCCCTGTCAAGGCCTGGAGTGCCCGGTCGATCCCCATGCCGAGGCGTGGAGTGGCCAGCCGATTCCCCTGCCGACGCGTGGAGTGCCTAGCCGATTCCCCCTGCCAGCTGATAACCCGCCAATACGTGAAGACCTGCCAAGGCCTGGAGTGCCCAGCCAATTCCCCTGCCGTCGCGTGGAGTGCCTGGCCGATCTCCCTGCCAAGGCCTGGTCGATCCCCATGCCCCAGGCGTGGAGTACTTGGCCGATCCCTTGCCAGATAATAACTCGCCAACACGTGACGTGCCTGGCCCATCTCCCTGTCAAGGCCTGGAGTGCCCGGTCGATACCCATGCCGAGGCGTGGAGTACCCAGCCGATTCCCTTGCCGACGCGTGGAGTGCCTAGCCGATTCCCCTGCCAGTTGATTACCCGCCAATGCGTGAAGTGTGTGGCCGATCTCCCTGCCAAGGCCTGGAGTGCCCAGCCGATTCCCCTGCGGACGCATGGAGTGCTTGGCCGATCCCCTGCCAGCTGATTACCCGCCAATACGTGAAGTGCCTGGCCAATCTCCCTGCCAAGGCCAATAACCGAATAGCCAATCTCCCTGCCAAGGCCTGGAGTGCCCAGACGATTCCCCTGCCGACGCGTGGAGTGCTTGGCCGATCCCCTGCCAGCTGATAACCCGCCAATACGTGAAGTGCCTGGCCGATCTCCCTGCCAAGGCCTGGAGGCCCAGCTGATTCCCCTTCCGACGCATGAAGTGCTTGGCTGATCCCCTGCCAGCTGATTACCCGCCAATACGTGAAGTGCCTGGCCAATCTCCCTGCCAAGGCCTGGAGTGCCCGGTCGATTCCTATGCCGAGGCGTGGAGTTCCCAGCCGATTGCCCTGCCGTCGCGTGGAGTGCCTGGCCCATCTCCCTGCCAAGGCCTGGTCGATCACTATGCCGAGGCGTGGAGTTCCCAGCCGATTGCCCTACCGTCGCGTGGAGTGCCTGGCCCATCTCCCTGCCAAGGCCTGGAGTGCCCGGTCGATCCCCATGCCGAGGCGTGGAGTTCCCAGCCGATTGCCCTGCCGACGCGTGGAGTGCCTAGCCGATTCTTCTGCCAGCTGATAACCCGCCAATACGTGAAGACCTGCCTAGGCCTGGAGTGCCCAGCCGATTCCCCTGCCGACGCGTGGAGTGCCTAGCCGATTCCCCTGCCAGCTGATTACCCGCCAATACGTGAAGTGCCTGGCCAATCTCCCTGCCAAGGCCAATAACCCGCCAACACGTGACGTGCCTAGCCGATCTCCCTGTCAAGGCCTGGAGTGCCCGGTCGATCCCCATGCCGAGGCGTGGAGTGGCCAGCCGATTCCCCTGCCGACGCGTGGAGTGCCTAGCCGATTCCCCTGCCAGCTGATAACCCGCCAATACGTGAAGACCTGCCAAGGCCTGGAGTGCCCAGCCAATTCCCCTGCCGTCGCGTGGAGTGCCTGGCCGATCTCCCTGCCAAGGCCTGGTCGATCCCCATGCCCCAGGCGTGGAGTGCTTGGCCGATCCCTTGCCAGATAATAACTCGCCAACACGTGACGTGCCTGGCCCATCTCCCTGTCAAGGCCTGGAGTGCCCGGTCGATCCCCATGCCGAGGCGTGGAGTACCCAGCCGATTCCCTTGCCGACGCGTGGAGTGCCTAGCCGATTCCCCTGCCAGTTGATTACCCGCCAATGCGTGAAGTGTGTGGCCGATCTCCCTGCCAAGGCCTGGAGTGCCCAGCCGATTCCCCTGCGGACGCATGGAGTGCTTGGCCGATCCCCTGCCAGCTGATTACCCGCCAATACGTGAAGTGCCTGGCCAATCTCCCTGCCAAGGCCAATAACCGAATAGCCGATCTCCCTGCCAAGGCCTGGAGTGCCCAGACGATTCCCCTGCCGACGCGTGGAGTGCTTGGCCGATCCCCTGCCAGCTGATAACCCGCCAATACGTGAAGTGCCTGGCCGATCTCCCTGCCAAGGCCTGGAGGCCCAGCTGATTCCCCTTCCGACGCATGAAGTGCTTGGCTGATCCCCTGCCAGCTGATTACCCGCCAATACGTGAAGTGCCTGGCCAATCTCCCTGCCAAGGCCTGGAGTGCCCGGTCGATTCCTATGCCGAGGCGTGGAGTTCCCAGCCGATTGCCCTGCCGTCGCGTGGAGTGCCTGGCCCATCTCCCTGCCAAGGCCTGGTCGATCACTATGCCGAGGCGTGGAGTTCCCAGCCGATTGCCCTACCGTCGCGTGGAGTGCCTGGCCCATCTCCCTGCCAAGGCCTGGAGTGCCCGGTCGATCCCCATGCCGAGGCGTGGAGTTCCCAGCCGATTGCCCTGCGGTCGCGTGGAGTGCCTGGCCCATCTCCCTGCCAAGGCCTGGAGTGCCCGGTCGATCCCCATGCCGAGGCGTGGAGTACCCAGCCGATTCCCCTGCCGACGCGTGGAGTGCCTAGCCGATTCCCCTGCCAGCTGATAACCCGCCAATACGTGAAGTGCCTGGCCGATCTCCCTGCCAAGGCCTGGAGGCCCAGCTGATTCCCCTTCCGACGCATGAAGTGCTTGGCTGATCCCCTGCCAGCTGATTACCCGCCAATACGTGAAGTGCCTGGCCAATCTCCCTGCCAAGGCCTGGAGTGCCCGGTCGATTCCTATGCCGAGGCGTGAAGTTCCCAGCCGATTGCCCTGCCGTCGCGTGGAGTGCCTGGCCCATCTCCCTGCCAAGGCCTGGTCGATCCCTATGCCGAGGCGTGGACTTCCCAGCCGATTGCCCTACCGTCGCGTGGAGTGCCTGGCCCATCTCCCTGCCAAGGCCTGGAGTGCCCGGTCGATCCCCATGCCAAGGCGTGGAGTTCCCAGCCGATTGCCCTGCCGTCGCGTGGAGTGCCTGGCCCATCTCCCTGCCAAGGCCTGGAGGCCCAGCTGATTCCCCTTCCGACGCATGAAGTGCTTGGCTGATCCCCTGCCAGCTGATTACCCGCCAATACGTGAAGTGCCTGGCCAATCTCCCTGCCAAGGCCTGGAGTGCCCGGTCGATTCCTATGCCGAGGCGTGGAATGCCCAGCCGATCCCCCTGCCGACGCGTGGAGTGCCTAGCCGATTCCCCTGCCAGCTGATTACCCGCCAATACGTGAAGTGCCTGGCCAATCTCCCTGCCAAGGCCTGGAGTGCCCGGTCGATTCCTATGCCGAGGCGTGAAGTTCCCAGCCGATTGCCCTGCCGTCGCGTGGAGTGCCTGGCCCATCTCTCTGCCAAGGCCTGGTCGATCACTATGCCGAGGCGTGGAGTTCCCAGCCGATTGCCCTACCGTCGCGTGGAGTGCCTGGCCCATCTCCCTGCCAAGGCCTGGAGTGCCCGGTCGATCCCCATGCCGAGGCGTGGAGTTCCAAGCCGATTGCCCTGCCGTCGCGTGGAGTGCCTGGCCCATCTCCCTGCCAAGGCCTGGAGTGTCCGGTCGATCCCCATGCCGAGGCGTGGAGTACCCAGCCAATTCCCCTGCCGACGCGTGGAGTGCCCAGCCGATTCCCCTGCCAGCTGATAACCCGCCAATACGTGAAGTGCCTGGCCGATCTCCCCTGCCAAGGCCTGGAGTGCCCAGACGATTCCCCTGCCGAGGCGTGGAGTTCCCAGCCGATTGCCCTGCCGTCGCGTGGAGTGCCTGGCCCATCTCCCTGCCAAGGCCTGGAGTGTCCGGTCGATCCCCATGCCGAGGCGTGGAGTACCCAGCCGATTCCCCTGCCGACGCGTGGAGTGCCTAGCCGATTCCCCTGCCAGCTGATAACCCGCCAATACGTGAAGTGCCTGGCCGATCTCCCTGCCAAGGCCTGGAGTGCCCTGTCGATTCCTATGCCGAGGCGTGGAGTGCCCAGTCGATTCCCTTGCCGACGCGTGGAGTGCCTAGCCGATTCTTCTGCCAGCTGATAACCCGCCAATACGTGAAGACCTGCCAAGGCCTGGAGTGCCCAGCCGATTCCCCTGCCGTCGCGTGGAGTGCCTAGCCGATTCCCCTGCCAGCTGATTACCCGCCAATACGTGAAGTGCCTGGCCAATCTCCCTGCCAAGGCCTGGAGTGCCCTGTCGATTCCTATGCCGAGGCGTGGAATGCCCAGCCGATCCCCATGCCGACGCGTGGAGTGCCTAGCCGATTCCCGTGCCAGCTGATAACCCGCCAATACGTGAAGTGCCTGGCCAATCTCCCTGCCAAGGCCTGGAGTGCCCTGTCGATTCCTATGCCGAGGCGTGGAATGCCCAGCCGATCCCCTGCCGACGCGTGGGTGCCTAGCCGATTCCCGTGCCAGTGATAACCCGCCAATACGTAAGTGCCTCCCCTGCCAAGGCCTGGGTGCCCGGTCGATCCCATGCCGACGCGTGGAGTGCCTAGCCGATTCCCCCCAGCTGATAACCCGCCAATACGTGAAGTGCCTGGCCAATCTCCCTGCCAAGGCCTGGAGTGCCCTGTCGATTCTATGCCAGGCTGGAATGCCAGCCGATCCCCATACCGACGCGTGGAGTGCTTAGCCGATTCCCGTGCCAGCTGATAACCCGCCAATACGTGAAGTGCCTGGCCGATCTCCCTGCCAAGGCCTGGAGTGCCCGGTCGATCCCCATGCCGACGCGTGGAGTGCCCAGCCGATTCCCTTGCCGACGCGTGGAGTGCCTAGCCGATTCTTCTGCCAGCTGATAACCCGCCAATACGTGAAGACCTGCCTAGGCCTGGAGTGCCCACATTCCTCCTGCCGACGCGTGGAGTGCCTAGCCGATTCCCCTGCCAGCTGATTACCCGCCAATACGTGAAGTGCCTGGCCAATCTCCCTGCCAAGGCCAATAACCCGCCAACACGTGACGTGCCTGGCCGATCTCCCTGTCAATGCCTGGAGTGCCCGGTCGATCCCCATGCCGAGGCGTGGAGTGGCCAGCCGATTCCCCTGCCGACGCGTGGAGTGCCTAGCCGATTCCCCTGCCAGCTGATAACCCGCCAATACGTGAAGACCTGCCAAGGCCTGGAGTGCCCAGCCAATTCCCCTGCCGTCGCGTGGAGTGCCTGGCCGATCTCCCTGCCAAGGCCTGGTCGATCCCCATGCCCCAGGCGTGGAGTGCTTGGCCGATCCCTTGCCAGATAATAACTCGCCAACACGTGACGTGCCTGGCCCATCTCCCTGTCAAGGCCTGGAGTGCCCGGTCGATCCCCATGCCGACGCGTGGAGTGCCCAGCCGATTCCCTTGCCGACGCGTGGAGTGCCTAGCCGATTCCCCTGCCAGTTGATTACCCGCCAATGCGTGAAGTGTGTGGCCGATCTCCCTGCCAAGGCCTGGAGTGCCCAGCCGATTCCCTGCGGACGCATGGGTGCTTGGCCGATCCCTGCCAGCTGATTACCCGCCAATACGTGAAGTGCTGGCCAATCTCCCTCAAGGCCAATAACCGAATAGCCAATCTCCTGCCAAGGCCTGGAGTGCCAGACGATTCCCCTGCCGACGCGTGGGTGCTTGGCCGATCCCTGCCAGCTGATAACCCGCCAATACGTAAGTGCCTGGCCGATCTCCTGCCAAGGCCTGGAGGCCCAGCTGATTCCCTTCCGACGCATGAAGTGCTTGGCTGATCCCCTGCCAGCTGATTACCCGCCAATACGTGAAGTGCCTGGAATCTCCCTGCCAAGCCTGGAGTGCCCGGTCGATTCCTATCCGAGGCGTGGAGTTCCCAGCCGATTGCCCTGCCGTCGTGAGGCTGGCCCATCTCCCTGCCAAGGCCTGGTCGATCACTATGCCGAGGCGTGGAGTTCCCAGCCGATTGCCCTACCGTCGCGTGGAGTGCCTGGCCCATCTCCCTGCCAAGGCCTGGAGTGCCCGGTCGATCCCATGCCGAGGCGTGGAGTTCCCAGCCGATTGCCCTGCCGACGCGTGGAGTGCCTAGCCGATTCTTCTGCCAGCTGATAACCCGCCAATACGTGAAGACCTGCCTAGGCCTGGAGTGCCCAGCCGATTCCCCTGCCGACGCGTGGAGTGCCTAGCCGATTCCCCTGCCAGCTGATTACCCGCCAATACGTGAAGTGCCTGGCCAATCTCCCTGCCAAGGCCAATAACCCGCCAACACGTGACGTGCCTAGCCGATCTCCCTGTCAAGGCCTGGAGTGCCCGGTCGATCCCCATGCCGAGGCGTGGAGTGGCCAGCCGATTCCCCTGCCGACGCGTGGAGTGCCTAGCCGATTCCCCTGCCAGCTGATAACCCGCCAATACGTGAAGACCTGCCAAGGCCTGGAGTGCCCAGCCAATTCCCCTGCCGTCGCGTGGAGTGCCTGGCCGATCTCCCTGCCAAGGCCTGGTCGATCCCCATGCCCCAGGCGTGGAGTGCTTGGCCGATCCCTTGCCAGATAATAACTCGCCAACACGTGACGTGCCTGGCCCATCTCCCTGTCAAGGCCTGGAGTGCCCGGTCGATCCCCATGCCGAGGCGTGGAGTACCCAGCCGATTCCCTTGCCGACGCGTGGAGTGCCTAGCCGATTCCCCTGCCAGTTGATTACCCGCCAATGCGTGAAGTGTGTGGCCGATCTCCCTGCCAAGGCCTGGAGTGCCCAGCCGATTCCCCTGCGGACGCATGGAGTGCTTGGCCGATCCCCTGCCAGCTGATTACCCGCCAATACGTGAAGTGCCTGGCCAATCTCCCTGCCAAGGCCAATAACCGAATAGCCAATCTCCCTGCCAAGGCCTGGAGTGCCCAGACGATTCCCCTGCCGACGCGTGGAGTGCTTGGCCGATCCCCTGCCAGCTGATAACCCGCCAATACGTGAAGTGCCTGGCCGATCTCCCTGCCAAGGCCTGGAGGCCCAGCTGATTCCCCTTCCGACGCATGAAGTGCTTGGCTGATCCCCTGCCAGCTGATTACCCGCCAATACGTGAAGTGCCTGGCCAATCTCCCTGCCAAGGCCTGGAGTGCCCGGTCGATTCCTATGCCGAGGCGTGGAGTTCCCAGCCGATTGCCCTGCCGTCGCGTGGAGTGCCTGGCCCATCTCCCCTGCCAAGGCCTGGTCGATCACTATGCCGAGGCGTGGAGTTCCCAGCCGATTGCCCTACCGTCGCGTGGAGTGCCTGGCCCATCTCCCTGCCAAGGCCTGGAGTGCCCGGTCGATCCCCATGCCGAGGCGTGGAGTTCCCAGCCGATTGCCCTGCCGTCGCGTGGAGTGCCTGGCCCATCTCCCTGCCAAGGCCTGGAGTGCCCGGTCGATCCCCATGCCGAGGCGTGGAGTACCCAGCCGATTCCCCTGCCGACGCGTGGAGTGCCTAGCCGATTCCCCTGCCAGCTGATAACCCGCCAATACGTGAAGTGCCTGGCCGATCTCCCTGCCAAGGCCTAGAGTGCCCAGACGATTCCCCTGCCGATTGATAACCGACTGATGCCAGCTGATAATCCGTTAAATACGTGAAGTGCCAGGCCGATCTCCCTGCCAAGGCCTGGAGGCCCAGCTGATTCCTCTTCCGACGCATGGAGTGCTTGGCCGATCCCCTGCCAGCTGATTACCCGCCAATACGTGAAGTGCCTGGCCAATCTCCCTGCCAAGGTCTGGAGTGCCCGGTCGATCCCCATGTCGAGGCGTGGAGTTCCCAGCCGATTGCCCTGCCGCCGCGTGGAGTGCCTGGCCCATCTCCCTGCCAAGGCCTGGAGTGTCCGGTCGATCCCCATGCCGAGGCGTGGAGTACCCAGCCGATTCCCCTGCCGACGCGTGGAGTGCCTAGCCGATTCCCCTGCCAGCTGATAACCCGCCAATACGTGAAGCGCCTGGCCGATCTCCCTGCCAAGGCCTAGAGTGCCCAGACGATTCCCCTGCCGATTGATAACCGACTGATGCCAGCTGATAATCCATTAAATACGTGAAGTGCCAGGCCGATCTCCCTGCCAAGGCCTGGAGGCCCAGCTGATTCCTCTTCCGACGCATGGAGTGCTTGGCCGATCCCCTGCCAGCTGATTACCCGCCAATACGTGAAGTGCCTGGCCAATCTCCCTGCCAAGGTCTGGAGTGCCCGGTCGATTCCTATGCCGAGGCGTGGAATGCCCAGCCGATCCCCCTGCCGACGCGGGGAGAGCCTAGCCGATTCCCCTGCCAGCTGATAACCCGCCAATACGTGAAGTGCCTGGCCGATCTCCCTGCCAAGGCCTGGAGTGCCCGGTCGATCCCCATGCCGCCGCGTGGAGTGCTTTGCCGATCCCCTGCCATCTGATAACCCGCCAATACGTGAAGTGCCTGGCCAATCTCCCTGCCAAGGCCTGGAGTGCCCGGTTGATTCCTATGCCGAGGCGTGGAATGCCCAGCCGATCCCTTTGCCGACGCGTGGAGTGCCTAGCCGATTCCCCTGCCAGCTGATTACCCGCCAATACGTGAAGTGCCTGGCCAATCTCCCTGCCAAGGCCTGGAGTGCCCGGTCGATTCCTATGCCGAGGCGTGAAGTTCCCAGCCGATTTCCCTGCCGTCGCGTGGAGTGCCTGGCCCATCTCCCTGCCAAGGCCTGGTCGATCCCTATGCCGAGGCGTGGACTTCCCAGCCGATTGCCCTACCGTCGCGTGGAGTGCCTGGCCCATCTCCCTGCCAAGGCCTGGAGTGCCCGGTCGATCCCCATGCCGAGGCGTGGAGTTCCCAGCCGATTGCCCTGCCGTCGCGTGGAGTGCCTGGCCCATCTCCCTGCCAAGGCCTGGAGGCCCAGCTGATTCCCCTTCCGACGCATGAAGTGCTTGGCTGATCCCCTGCCAGCTGATTACCCGCCAATACGTGAAGTGCCTGGCCAATCTCCCTGCCAAGGCCTGGAGTGCCCGGTCGATTCCTATGCCGAGGCGTGGAATGCCCAGCCGATCCCCCTGCCGACGCGTGGAGTGCCTAGCCGATTCCCCGCCAATACGTGAAGTGCCTGGCCAATCTCCCTGCCAAGGCCTGGAGTGCCCGGTCGATTCCTATGCCGAGGCGTGGAATGCCCAGCCGATCCCCCTGCCGACGCGTGGAGTGCCTAGCCGATTCCCCGCCAATACGTGAAGTGCCTGGCCAATCTCCCTGCCAAGGCCTGGAGTGCCCGGTCGATTCCTATGCCGAGGCGTGAAGTTCCCAGCCGATTGCCCTGCCGTCGCGTGGAGTGCCTGGCCCATCTCTCTGCCAAGGCCTGGTCGATCACTATGCCGAGGCGTGGAGTTCCCAGCCGATTGCCCTACCGTCGCGTGGAGTGCCTGTCCCATCTCCCTGCCAAGGCCTGGAGTGCCCGGTCGATCCCCATGTCGAGGCGTGGAGTTCCCAGCCGATTGCCCTGCCGCCGCGTGGAGTGCCTGGCCCATCTCCCTGCCAAGGCCTGGAGTGTCCGGTCGATCCCCATGCCGAGGCGTGGAGTACCCAGCCGATTCCCCTGCCGACGCGTGGAGTGCCTAGCCGATTCCCCTGCCAGCTGATAACCCGCCAATACGTGAAGTGCCTGGCCGATCTCCCTGCCAAGGCCTGGAGTGCCCAGACGATTCCCCTGCCGATTGATAACCGACTGATGCCAGCTGATAATCCATTAAATACGTGAAGTGCCAGGCCGATCTCCCTGCCAAGGCCTGGAGGCCCAGCTGATTCCCCTTCCGACGCATGGAGTGCTTGGCTGATCCCCTGCCAGCTGATTAACCCGCCAATACGTGAAGTGCCTGGCCAATCTCCCTGCCAAGGTCTGGAGTGCCCGGTCGATTCCTATGCCGAGGCGTGGAATGCCCAGCCGATCCCCCTGCCGACGCGGGGAGTGCCTAGCCGATTCCCCTGCCAGCTGATAACCCGCCAATGCGTGAAGTGCCTGGCCGATCTCCCTGCCAAGGCCTGGAGTGCCCGGTCGATCCCCATGCCGACGCGTGGAGTGCTTTGCCGATCCCCTGCCAGCTGATAACCCGCCAATACGTGAAGTGCCTGGCCAATCTCCCTGCCAAGGCCTGGAGTGCCCGGTTGATTCCTATGCCGAGGCGTGGAATGCCCAGCCGATCCCTTTGCCGACGCGTGGAGTGCCTAGCCGATTCCCCTGCCAGCTGATTACCCGCCAATACGTGAAGTGCCTGGCCAATCTCCCTGCCAAGGCCTGGAGTGCCCGGTCGATTCCTATGCCGAGGCGTGAAGTTCCCAGCCGATTGCCCTGCCGTCGCGTGGAGTGCCTGGCCCATCTCCCTGCCAAGGCCTGGTCGATCCCTATGCCGAGGCGTGGAGTTCCCAGCCGATTGCCCTACCGTCGCGTGGAGTGCCTGGCCCATCTCCCTGCCAAGGCCTGGAGTGTCCGGTCGATCCCCATGCAGAGGCGTGGAGTTCCCAGCCGATTGCCCTGCCGTCGCGTGGAGTGCCTGGCCCATCTCCCTGCCAAGGCCTGGAGTGCCCGGTCGATCCCCATGCCGAGGCGTGGAGTACCCAGCCGATTCCCCTGCCGACGCGTGGAGTGCCTAGCCGATTCCCCTGCCAGCTGATAACCCGCCAATACGTGAAGTGCCTGGCCGATCTCCCTGCCAAGGCCTGGAGTGCCCGGTCGATCCCCATGCCGAGGCGTGGAGTTCCCAGCCGATTGCCCTGCCGTCGCGTGGAGTGCCTGGCCGATCTGCCACTGCCAAGGCCTGAAGGCCCAGCTGATTCCCCTTCCGACGCATGAAGTGCTTGGCTGATCCCCTGCCAGCTGATTACCCGCCAATACGTGAAGTGCCTGGCCAATCTCCCTGCCAAGGCCTGGAGTGCCCGGTCGATTCCTATGCCGAGGCGTGAAGTTCCCAGGCGATTGCCCTGCCGTCGCGTGGAGTGCCTGGCCCATCTCCCTGCCAAGGCCTGGTCGATCCCTAATGCCGAGGCGTGGAGTTCCTAGCCGATTGCCCTACCGTCGCGTGGAGTGCCTGGCCCATCTCCCTGCCAAGGCCTGGAGTGCCCGGTCGATCCCCATGCCGAGGCGTGGAGTTCCCAGCCGATTGCCCTGCCGTCGCGTGGAGTGCCTGGCCCATCTCCCTGCCAAGGCCTGGAGTGCCCGGTCGATCCCCATGCCGAGGCGTGGAGTACCCAGCCGATTCCCCTGCCGACGCGTGGAGTGCCTAGCCGATTCCCCTGCCAGCTGATAACCCGCCAATACGTGAAGTTCCTGGCCGATCTCCCTGCCAAGGCCTGGAGTGCCCAGACGATTCCCCCTGCCGATTGATAACCGACTGATGCCAGCTGATAATCCGTTAAATACGTGAAGTGCCAGGCCGATCTCCCTGCCAAGGCCTGGAGGCCCAGCTGATTCCCCTTCCGACGCATGGAGTGCTTGGCTGATCCCCTGCCAGCTGATTACCCGCCAATACGTGAAGTGCCTGGCCAATCTCCCTGCCAAGGTCTGGAGTGCCCGGTCGATCCCCATGCCGAGGCGTGGAGTACCCAGCCGATTCCCCTGCCGACGCGTGGAGTGCCTAGCCGATTCCCCTGCCAGCTGATAACCCGCCAATACGTGAAGTGCCTGGCCGATCTCCCTGCCAAGGCCTGGAGTGCCCGGTCGATCCCCATGCCGAGGCGTGGAGTTCCCAGCCGATTGCCCTGCCGTCGCGTGGAGTGCCTGGCCGATCTCCCTGCCAAGGCCTGAAGGCCCAGCTGATTCCCCTTCCGACGCATGAAGTGCTTGGCTGATCCCCTGCCAGCTGATTACCCGCCAATACGTGAAGTGCCTGGCCAATCTCCCTGCCAAGGCCTGGAGTGCCCGGTCGATCCCCATGCCGAGGCGTGAAGTTCCCAGGCGATTGCCCTGCCGTCGCGTGGAGTGCCTGGCCCATCTCCCTGCCAAGGCCTGGTCGATCCCTATGCCGAGGCGTGGAGTTCCCAGCCGATTGCCCTACCGTCGCGTGGAGTGCCTGGCCCATCTCCCTGCCAAGGCCTGGAGTGCCCGGTCGATCCCCATGCCGAGGCGTGGAGTTCCCAGCCGATTGCCCTGCCGTCGCGTGGAGTGCCTGGCCGATCTCCCTGCCAAGGCCTGGAGTGCCCGGTCGATCCCCATGCCGAGGCGTGGAGTACCCAGCCGATTCCCCTGCCGACGCGTGGAGTGCCTAGCCGATTCCCCTGCCAGCTGATAACCCGCCAATACGTGAAGTTCCTGGCCGATCTCCCTGCCAAGGCCTGGAGTGCCCAGACGATTCCCCTGCCGATTGATAACCGACTGATGCCAGCTGATAATCCGTTAAATACGTGAAGTGCCAGGCCGATCTCCCTGCCAAGGCCTGGAGGCCCAGCTGATTCCCCTTCCGACGCATGGAGTGCTTGGCTGATCCCCTGCCAGCTGATTACCCGCCAATACGTGAAGTGCCTGGCCAATCTCCCTGCCAAGGTCTGGAGTGCCCGGTCGATTCCTATGCCGAGGCGTGGAATGCCCAGCCGATCCCCCTGCCGACGCGGGGAGTGCCTAGCCGATTCCTCTGCCAGCTGATAACCCGCCAATACGTGAAGTGCCTGGCCGATCTCCCTGCCAAGGCCTGGAGTGCCCGGTCGATCTCCATGCCGACGCGTGGAGTGCTTTGCCGATCCCCTGCCAGCTGATAACCCGCCAATACGTGAAGTGCCTGGCCAATCTCCCTGCCAAGGCCTGGAGTGCCCGGTTGATTCCTATGCCGAGGCCGATCCCTTTGCCGACGCGTGGAGTGCCTAGCCGATTCCCCTGCCAGCTGATTACCCACTAAATAAGTGAAGTGCCTGGCCAATCTCCCTGCCAAGGCCTGGAGTGCCCGGTCGATTCCTATGCCGAGGCGTGGAATGCCCAGCCGATCCCCCTGCCGACGCGTGGAGTGCCTAGCCGATTCCCCTGCCAGCTGATAACCCGCCAATACGTGAAGTGCCTGGCCAATCTCCCTGCCAAGGCCTGGAGTGCCCTGTCGATTCCTATGTCGAGGCGTGGAATGCCCAGCCGATCCCCATGCCGACGCGTGGAGTGCCTAGCCGATTCCCGTGCCAGCTGATAACCCGCCAATACGTGAAGTGCCTGGCCGATCTCCCTGCCAAGGCCTGGAGTGCCCGGTCGATCCCCATGCCGACGCGTGGAGTGCTTGGCCGATCCCTCCCAGCTACCCGCCAATAACCCGCCAATACGTGAAGTGCCCGGTCGATCCCCATGCCGAGGCGTGGAGTGCCCAGCCGATTCCCTTGCCGACGCGTGGAGTGCCTAGCCGATTCTTCTGCCAGCTGATAACCCGCCAATACGTGAAGACCTGCCAAGGCCTGGAGTGCCCAGCCGATTCCCCTGCCGTCGCGTGGAGTGCCTGGCCGATCTCCCTGCCAAGGCCTGGTCGATCCCCATGCCGAGGCGTGGAGTACCCAGCCGATTCCCTTTACGACGCGTGGAGTGCCTAGCCGATTCCCCTGCCAGCCTGATAACCCGCCAATGACGTGCGTGAAGTGCTGGCCGATCTCCCTGCCAAGGCCTGGAGTGCCCAGCCGATTCCCCTGCCGACGCATGGAGTGCTTGGCCGATCCCCTGCCAGCTGATTACCCGCCAATACGTGAAGTGCCTGGCCAATCTCCCTGCCAAGGCCTGGAGTGCCCGGTCGATTCCTATGCCGAGGCGTGGAATGCCCAGCCGATCCCCCTGCCGACGCGTGGAGTGCCTAGCCGATTCCCCTGCCAGCTGATAACCCGCCAATACGTGAAGTGTGGCCGATCTCCCTGCCAAGGCCTGGAGTGCCCAGCCGATTCCCCTGCCGACGCATGGAGTGCTTAGCCGATCCCCTGCCAGCTGATTACCCGCCAATACGTGAAGTGCCTGGCCAATCTCCCTGCCAAGGCCTGGAGTGCCCGGTCGATTCCTATGCCGAGGCGTGAAGTTCCCAGCCGATTGCCCTGCCGTCGCGTGGAGTGCCTGGCCCATCTCCCTGCCAAGGCCTGGTCGATCCCTATGCCGAGGCGTGGAGTTCCCAGCCGATTGCCCTACCGTCGCGTGGAGTGCCTGGCCCATCTCCCTGCCAAGGCCTGGAGTGCCCGGTCGATCCCCATGCCGAGGCGTGGAGTACCCAGCCGATTCCCCTGCCGACGCGTGGAGTGCCTAGCCGATTCCCCTGCCAGCTGATAACCCGCCAATACGTGAAGTTCCTGGCCGATCTCCCTGCCAAGGCCTGGAGTGCCCAGACGATTCCCCTGCCGATTGATAACCGACTGATGCCAGCTGATAATCCGTTAAATACGTGAAGTGCCAGGCCGATCTCCCTGCCAAGGCCTGGAGGCCCAGCTGATTCCCCTTCCGACGCATGGAGTGCTTGGCTGATCCCCTGCCAGCTGATTACCCGCCAATACGTGAAGTGCCTGGCCAATCTCCCTGCCAAGGTCTGGAGTGCCCGGTCGATTCCTATGCCGAGGCGTGGAATGCCCAGCCGATCCCCCTGCCGACGCGGGGAGTGCCTAGCCGATTCCTCTGCCAGCTGATAACCCGCCAATACGTGAAGTGCCTGGCCGATCTCCCTGCCAAGGCCTGGAGTTCCCGGTCGATCCCCATGCCGACGCGTGGAGTGCTTTGCCGATCCCCTGCCAGCTGATAACCCGCCAATACGTGAAGTGCCTGGCCAATCTCCCTGCCAAGGCCTGGAGTGCCCGGTTGATTCCTATGCCGAGGCCGATCCCTTTGCCGACGCGTGGAGTGCCTAGCCGATTCCCCTGCCAGCTGATTACCCGCCAATACGTGAAGTGCCTGGCCAATCTCCCTGCCAAGGCCTGGAGTGCCCGGTCGATTCCTATGCCGAGGCGTGGAATGCCCAGCCGATCCCCCTGCCGACGCGTGGAGTGCCTAGCCGATTCCCCTGCCAGCTGATAACCCGCCAATACGTGAAGTGCCTGGCCAATCTCCCTGCCAAGGCCTGGAGTGCCCTGTCGATTCCTATGTCGAGGCGTGGAATGCCCAGCCGATCCCCATGCCGACGCGTGGAGTGCCTAGCCGATTCCCGTGCCAGCTGATAACCCGCCAATACGTGAAGTGCCTGGCCAATCTCCCTGCCAAGGTCTGGAGTGCCCGGTCGATTCCTATGCCGAGGCGTGGAATGCCCAGCCGATCCCCCTGCCGACGCGGGGAGTGCCTAGCCGATTCCCCTGCCAGCTGATAACCCGCCAATACGTGAAGTGCCTGGCCGATCTCCCTGCCAAGGCCTGGAGTGCCCGGTCGATCCCCATGCCGACGCGTGGAGTGCTTTGCCGATCCCCTGCCAGCTGATAACCCGCCAATACGTGAAGTGCCTGGCCAATCTCCCTGCCAAGGCCTGGAGTGCCCGGTTGATTCCTATGCCGAGGCGTGGAATGCCCAGCCGATCCCTTTGCCGACGCGTGGAGTGCCTAGCCGATTCCCCTGCCAGCTGATTACCCGCCAATACGTGAAGTGCCTGGCCAATCTCCCTGCCAAGGCCTGGAGTGCCCGGTCGATTCCTATGCCGAGGCGTGAAGTTCCCAGCCGATTGCCCTGCCGTCGCGTGGAGTGCCTGGCCCATCTCCCCTGCCAAGGCCTGGTCGATCCCTATGCCGAGGCGTGGAGTTCCCAGCCGATTGCCCTACCGTCGCGTGGAGTGCCTGGCCCATCTCCCTGCCAAGGCCTGGAGTGTCCGGTCGATCCCCATGCAGAGGCGTGGAGTTCCCAGCCGATTGCCCTGCCGTCGCGTGGAGTGCCTGGCCCATCTCCCTGCCAAGGCCTGGAGTGCCCGGTCGATCCCCATGCCGAGGCGTGGAGTACCCAGCCGATTCCCCTGCCGACGCGTGGAGTGCCTAGCCGATTCCCCTGCCAGCTGATAACCCGCCAATACGTGAAGTTCCTGGCCGATCTCCCTGCCAAGGCCTGGAGTGCCCAGACGATTCCCCTGCCGATTGATAACCGACTGATGCCAGCTGATAATCCGTTAAATACGTGAAGTGCCAGGCCGATCTCCCTGCCAAGGCCTGGAGGCCCAGCTGATTCCCCTTCCGACGCATGGAGTGCTTGGCTGATCCCCTGCCAGCTGATTACCCGCCAATACGTGAAGTGCCTGGCCAATCTCCCTGCCAAGGTCTGGAGTGCCCGGTCGATTCCTATGCCGAGGCGTGGAATGCCCAGCCGATCCCCCTGCCGACGCGGGGAGTGCCTAGCCGATTCCTTGCCAGCTGATAACCCGCCAATACGTGAAGTGCCTGGCCGATCTCCCTGCCAAGGCCTGGAGTGCCCGGTCGATCCCCATGCCGACGCGTGGAGTGCTTGGCCGATCCCCTCCCAGCTAATAACCCGCCAATACGTGAAGTGCCCGGTCGATCCCCATGCCGAGGCGTGGAGTGCCCAGCCGATTCCCTTGCCGACGCGTGGAGTGCCTAGCCGATTCTTCTGCCAGCTGATAACCCGCCAATACGTGAAGACCTGCCAAGGCCTGGAGTGCCCAGCCGATTCCCCTGCCGTCGCGTGGAGTGCCTGGCCGATCTCCCTGCCAAGGCCTGGTCGATCCCCATGCCGAGGCGTGGAGTACCCAGCCGATTCCCTTTACGACGCGTGGAGTGCCTAGCCGATTCCCCTGCCAGCTGATAACCCGCCAATACGTGAAGTGTGGCCGATCTCCCTGCCAAGGCCTGGAGTGCCCAGCCGATTCCCCTGCCGACGCATGGAGTGCTTGGCCGATCCCCTGCCAGCTGATTACCCGCCAATACGTGAAGTGCCTGGCCAATCTCCCTGCCAAGGCCTGGAGTGCCCGGTCGATTCCTATGCCGAGGCGTGGAATGCCCAGCCGATCCCCCTGCCGACGCGTGGAGTGCCTAGCCGATTCCCCTGCCAGCTGATAACCCGCCAATACGTGAAGTGTGGCCGATCTCCCTGCCAAGGCCTGGAGTGCCCAGCCGATTCCCCTGCCGACGCATGGAGTGCTTGGCCGATCCCCTGCCAGCTGATTACCCGCCAATACGTGAAGTGCCTGGCCAATCTCCCTGCCAAGGCCTGGAGTGCCCGGTCGATTCCTATGCCGAGGCGTGAAGTTCCCAGCCGATTGCCCTGCCGTCGCGTGGAGTACCTGGCCCATCTCCCTGCCAAGGCCTGGTCGATCCCTATGCCGAGGCGTGGAGTTCCCAGCCGATTGCCCTACCGTCGCGTGGAGTGCCTGGCCCATCTCCCTGCCAAGGCCTGGAGTGCCCGGTCGATCCCCATGCCGAGGCGTGGAGTTCCCAGCCGATTGCCCTGCCGTCGCGTGGAGTGCCTGGCCCATCTCCCTGCCAAGGCCTGGAGTGCCCGGTCGATCCCCATGCCGAGGCGTGGAGTACCCAGCCGATTCCCCTGCCGACGCGTGGAGTGCCTAGCCGATTCCCCTGCCAGCTGATAACCCGCCAATACGTGAAGTTCCTGGCCGATCTCCCTGCCAAGGCCTGGAGTGCCCAGACGATTCCCCTGCCGATTGATAACCGACTGATGCCAGCTGATAATCCGTTAAATACGTGAAGTGCCAGGCCGATCTCCCTGCCAAGGCCTGGAGGCCCAGCTGATTCCCCTTCCGACGCATGGAGTGCTTGGCTGATCCCCTGCCAGCTGATTACCCGCCAATACGTGAAGTGCCTGGCCAATCTCCCTGCCAAGGTCTGGAGTGCCCGGTCGATTCCTATGCCGAGGCGTGGAATGCCCAGCCGATCCCCCTGCCGACGCGGGGAGTGCCTAGCCGATTCCTCTGCCAGCTGATAACCCGCCAATACGTGAAGTGCCTGGCCGATCTCCCTGCCAAGGCCTGGAGTTCCCGGTCGATCCCCATGCCGACGCGTGGAGTGCTTTGCCGATCCCCTGCCAGCTGATAACCCGCCAATACGTGAAGTGCCTGGCCAATCTCCCTGCCAAGGCCTGGAGTGCCCGGTTGATTCCTATGCCGAGGCCGATCCCTTTGCCGACGCGTGGAGTGCCTAGCCGATTCCCCTGCCAGCTGATTACCCGCCAATACGTGAAGTGCCTGGCCAATCTCCCTGCCAAGGCCTGGAGTGCCCGGTCGATTCCTATGCCGAGGCGTGGAATGCCCAGCCGATCCCCCTGCCGACGCGTGGAGTGCCTAGCCGATTCCCCTGCCAGCTGATAACCCGCCAATACGTGAAGTGCCTGGCCAATCTCCCTGCCAAGGCCTGGAGTGCCCTGTCGATTCCTATGTCGAGGCGTGGAATGCCCAGCCGATCCCCATGCCGACGCGTGGAGTGCCTAGCCGATTCCCGTGCCAGCTGATAACCCGCCAATACGTGAAGTGCCTGGCCAATCTCCCTGCCAAGGTCTGGAGTGCCCGGTCGATTCCTATGCCGAGGCGTGGAATGCCCAGCCGATCCCCCTGCCGACGCGGGGGAGTGCCTAGCCGATTCCCCTGCCAGCTGATAACCCGCCAATACGTGAAGTGCCTGGCCGATCTCCCTGCCAAGGCCTGGAGTGCCCGGTCGATCCCCATGCCGACGCGTGGAGTGCTTTGCCGATCCCCTGCCAGCTGATAACCCGCCAATACGTGAAGTGCCTGGCCAATCTCCCTGCCAAGGCCTGGAGTGCCCGGTTGATTCCTATGCCGAGGCGTGGAATGCCCAGCCGATCCCTTTGCCGACGCGTGGAGTGCCTAGCCGATTCCCCTGCCAGCTGATTACCCGCCAATACGTGAAGTGCCTGGCCAATCTCCCTGCCAAGGCCTGGAGTGCCCGGTCGATTCCTATGCCGAGGCGTGAAGTTCCCAGCCGATTGCCCTGCCGTCGCGTGGAGTGCCTGGCCCATCTCCCTGCCAAGGCCTGGTCGATCCCTATGCCGAGGCGTGGAGTTCCCAGCCGATTGCCCTACCGTCGCGTGGAGTGCCTGGCCCATCTCCCTGCCAAGGCCTGGAGTGTCCGGTCGATCCCCATGCAGAGGCGTGGAGTTCCCAGCCGATTGCCCTGCCGTCGCGTGGAGTGCCTGGCCCATCTCCCTGCCAAGGCCTGGAGGGCCCGGTCGATCCCCATGCCGAGGCGTGGAGTACCCAGCCGATTCCCCTGCCGACGCGTGGAGTGCCTAGCCGATTCCCCTGCCAGCTGATAACCCGCCAATACGTGAAGTGCCTGGCCGATCTCCCTGCCAAGGCCTGGAGTGCCCGGTCGATCCCCATGCCGAGGCGTGGAGTTCCCAGCCGATTGCCCTGCCGTCGCGTGGAGTGCCTGGCCGATCTCCCTGCCAAGGCCTGGAGGCCCAGCTGATTCCCCTTCCGACGCATGAAGTGCTTGGCTGATCCCCTGCCAGCTGATTACCCGCCAATACGTGAAGTGCCTGGCCAATCTCCCTGCCAAGGCCTGGAGTGCCCGGTCGATTCCTATGCCGAGGCGTGAAGTTCCCAGCCGATTGCCCTGCCGTCGCGTGGAGTGCCTGGCCCATCTCCCTGCCAAGGCCTGGTCGATCCCTATGCCGAGGCGTGGAGTTCCTAGCCGATTGCCCTACCGTCGCGTGGAGTGCCTGGCCCATCTCCCTGCCAAGGCCTGGAGTGCCCGGTCGATCCCCATGCCGAGGCGTGGAGTTCCCAGCCGATTGCCCTGCCGTCGCGTGGAGTGCCTGGCCCATCTCCCTGCCAAGGCCTGGAGTGCCCGGTCGATCCCCATGCCGAGGCGTGGAGTACCCAGCCGATTCCCCTGCCGACGCGTGGAGTGCCTAGCCGATTCCCCTGCCAGCTGATAACCCGCCAATACGTGAAGTTCCTGGCCGATCTCCCTGCCAAGGCCTGGAGTGCCCAGACGATTCCCCTGCCGATTGATAACCGACTGATGCCAGCTGATAATCCGTTAAATACGTGAAGTGCCAGGCCGATCTCCCTGCCAAGGCCTGGAGGCCCAGCTGATTCCCCTTC
The DNA here is from genome assembly GCA_018153235.1 of Drosophila malerkotliana malerkotliana. Classification (NCBI taxonomy): domain Eukaryota; kingdom Metazoa; phylum Arthropoda; class Insecta; order Diptera; family Drosophilidae; genus Drosophila; species Drosophila malerkotliana. The sequence goes on along the minus strand of JAECXV010000096.1, from coordinate 3,103,328 downwards.
CGACGCATGGAGTGCTTGGCTGATCCCCTGCCAGCTGATTACCCGCCAATACGTGAAGTGCCTGGCCAATCTCCCTGCCAAGGTCTGGAGTGCCCGGTCGATTCCTATGCCGAGGCGTGGAATGCCCAGCCGATCCCCCTGCCGACGCGGGGAGTGCCTAGCCGATTCCTCTGCCAGCTGATAACCCGCCAATACGTGAAGTGCCTGGCCGATCTCCCTGCCAAGGCCTGGAGTGCCCGGTCGATCTCCATGCCGACGCGTGGAGTGCTTTGCCGATCCCCTGCCAGCTGATAACCCGCCAATACGTGAAGTGCCTGGCCAATCTCCCTGCCAAGGCCTGGAGTGCCCGGTCGATTCCTATGCCGAGGCGTGGAATGCCCAGCCGATCCCCCTGCCGACGCGTGGAGTGCCTAGCCGATTCCCCTGCCAGCTGATAACCCGCCAATACGTGAAGTGTGGCCGATCTCCCTGCCAAGGCCTGGAGTGCCCAGCCGATTCCCCTGCCGACGCATGGAGTGCTTGGCCGATCCCCTGCCAGCTGATTACCCGCCAATACGTGAAGTGCCTGGCCAATCTCCCTGCCAAGGCCTGGAGTGCCCGGTCGATTCCTATGCCGAGGCGTGGAATGCCCAGCCGATCCCCCTGCCGACGCGTGGAGTGCCTAGCCGATTCCCCTGCCAGCTGATAACCCGCCAATACGTGAAGTGTGGCCGATCTCCCTGCCAAGGCCTGGAGTGCCCAGCCGATTCCCCTGCCGACGCATGGAGTGCTTGGCCGATCCCCTGCCAGCTGATTACCCGCCAATACGTGAAGTGCCTGGCCAATCTCCCTGCCAAGGCCTGGAGTGCCCGGTCGATTCCTATGCCGAGGCGTGAAGTTCCCAGCCGATTGCCCTGCCGTCGCGTGGAGTGCCTGGCCCATCTCCCTGCCAAGGCCTGGTCGATCCCTATGCCGAGGCGTGGAGTTCCCAGCCGATTGCCCTACCGTCGCGTGGAGTGCCTGGCCCATCTCCCTGCCAAGGCCTGGAGTGCCCGGTCGATCCCCATGCCGAGGCGTGGAGTTCCCAGCCGATTGCCCTGCCGTCGCGTGGAGTGCCTGGCCCATCTCCCTGCCAAGGCCTGGAGTGCCCGGTCGATCCCCATGCCGAGGCGTGGAGTACCCAGCCGATACCCCTGCCGACGCGTGGAGTGCCTAGCCGATTCCCCTGCCAGCTGATAACCCGCCAATACGTGAAGTTCCTGGCCGATCTCCCTGCCAAGGCCTGGAGTGCCCAGACGATTCCCCTGCCGATTGATAACCGACTGATGCCAGCTGATAATCCGTTAAATACGTGAAGTGCCAGGCCGATCTCCCTGCCAAGGCCTGGAGGCCCAGCTGATTCCCCTTCCGACGCATGGAGTGCTTGGCTGATCCCCTGCCAGCTGATTACCCGCCAATACGTGAAGTGCCTGGCCAATCTCCCTGCCAAGGTCTGGAGTGCCCGGTCGATTCCTATGCCGAGGCGTGGAATGCCCAGCCGATCCCCCTGCCGACGCGGGGAGTGCCTAGCCGATTCCTCTGCCAGCTGATAACCCGCCAATACGTGAAGTGCCTGGCCGATCTCCCTGCCAAGGCCTGGAGTGCCCGGTCGATCCCCATGCCGACGCGTGGAGTGCTTTGCCGATCCCCTGCCAGCTGATAACCCGCCAATACGTGAAGTGCCTGGCCAATCTCCCTGCCAAGGCCTGGAGTGCCCGGTTGATTCCTATGCCGAGGCCGATCCCTTTGCCGACGCGTGGAGTGCCTAGCCGATTCCCCTGCCAGCTGATTACCCGCCAATACGTGAAGTGCCTGGCCAATCTCCCTGCCAAGGCCTGGAGTGCCCGGTCGATTCCTATGCCGAGGCGTGGAATGCCCAGCCGATCCCCCTGCCGACGCGTGGAGTGCCTAGCCGATTCCCCTGCCAGCTGATAACCCGCCAATACGTGAAGTGCCTGGCCAATCTCCCTGCCAAGGCCTGGAGTGCCCTGTCGATTCCTATGTCGAGGCGAGGAATGCCCAGCCGATCCCCATGCCGACGCGTGGAGTGCCTAGCCGATTCCCGTGCCAGCTGATAACCCGCCAATACGTGAAGTGCCTGGCCGATCTCCCTGCCAAGGCCTGGAGTGCCCGGTCGATCCCCATGCCGACGCGTGGAGTGCTTGGCCGATCCCCTCCCAGCTAATAACCCGCCAATACGTGAAGTGCCCGGTCGATCCCCATGCCGAGGCGTGGAGTGCCCAGCCGATTCCCTTGCCGACGCGTGGAGTGCCTAGCCGATTCTTCTGCCAGCTGATAACCCGCCAATACGTGAAGACCTGCCAAGGCCTGGAGTGCCCAGCCGATTCCCCTGCCGTCGCGTGGAGTGCCTGGCCGATCTCCCTGCCAAGGCCTGGTCGATCCCCATGCCGAGGCGTGGAGTACCCAGCCGATTCCCTTTACGACGCGTGGAGTGCCTAGCCGATTCCCCTGCCAGCTGATAACCCGCCAATACGTGAAGTGTGGCCGATCTCCCTGCCAAGGCCTGGAGTGCCCAGCCGATTCCCCTGCCGACGCATGGAGTGCTTGGCCGATCCCCTGCCAGCTGATTACCCGCCAATACGTGAAGTGCCTGGCCAATCTCCCTGCCAAGGCCAATAACCCGCCAACACGTGACGTGCCTGGCCGATCTCCCTGTCAAGGCCTGGAGTGCCCGGTCGATTCCCCTGCCGACGCATGGAGTGCTTGGCCGATCCCCTGCCAGCTGATTACCCGCCAATACGTGAAGTGCCTGGCCAATCTCCCTGCCAAGGCCAATAACCCGCCAACACGTGACGTGCCTGGCCGATCTCCCTGTGAAGGCCTGGAGTGCCCGGTCGATCCCCATGCCGAGGCGTGGAGTGCCCAGCCGATTCCCTTGCCGACGCGTGGAGCGCCCAGCCGATTCTTCTGCCAGCTGATAACCCGCCAATACGTGAAGACCTGCCAAGGCCTGGAGTGCCCAGCCGATTCCCCTGCCGTCGCGTGGAGTGCCTGGCCGATCTTCCTGCCAAGGCCTGGTCGATCCCCATGCCGAGGCGTGGAGTACTCAGCCGATTCCCCTGCCGACGCGTGGAGTGCCTAGCCGATTCCCCTGCCAGTTGATAACCCGCCAATACGTGAAGTGCCTGGCCGATCTCCCTGCCAAGGCCTGGAATGCCCAGCCGATTCCCCTGCCGACGCGTGGAGTGCTTGGCCGATCCCTTGCCAGATAATAACTCGCCAACACGTGACGTGCCTGGCCCATCTCCCTGTCAAGGCCTGGAGTGCCCGGTCGATCCCCATGCCGAGGCGTGGAGTGGCCAGCCGATTCCCCTGCCGACGCGTGGAGTGCCTAGCCGATTCTTCTGCCTGCTGATAACCCGCCAATACGTGAAGTGTGTGGCCAATCTCCCTGCCAAGGCCTGGAGTGCCCAGACGATTCCCCTGCCGACGCGTGGAGTGCTTGGCCGATCCCCTGCCAGCTGATTACCCGCCAATACGTGAAGTGCCGGGCCGATCTCCCTGCCAAGGCCTGGAGGCCCAGCCGATTCCCCTGCCGACGCGTGGAGTGCTTGGCCGATCCCCTGCCAGATGATAACCCGCCAATACGTGAAGTGCCTGGCCGATCTCCCTGCCAAGGCCTGGAGGCCCAGCCGATTCCCCTGCCGACGCGTGGAGTGCTTGGCCGATCCCTTGCCAGCTGATTACCCGCCAATACATGAAGTGCCTGGCCAATCTCCCTGCCAAGGCCTGGAGTGCCCGGTCGATTCCTATGCCGAGGCGTGGAATGCCCAGCCGATCCCCCTGCCGACGCGTGGAGTTGCTAGCCGATTCCCCTGCCAGCTGATAACTCGCCAACACGTGACGTGCCTGGCCCATCTCCCTGTCAAGGCCTGGAGTGCCCGGTCGATCCCCATGCCGAGGCGTGGAGTACCCAGCCGATTCCGTTGCCGACGCGTGGAGTGCCTAGCCGATTCCCCTGCCAGTTGATTACCCGCCAATGCGTGAAGTGTGTGGCCGATCTCTCTGCCAAGGCCTGGAGTGCCCAGCCGATTCCCCTGCCGACGCATGGAGTGCTTGGCCGATCCCCTGCCAGCTGATAACCCGCCAACACGTGAAGTGCCTGGCCGATCTCCCTGCCAAGGCCTGGAGGCCCAGCCGATTCCCCTGCCGACGCGTGGAGTGCTTGGCCGATCCCCTGCCAGATGATAACCCGCCAATACGTGACGTGCTTGGCCGATCTCCCTGCCAAGGCCTGGAGTGCCCAGACGATTCCCCTGCCGACGCGTAAAGTGCTTGGCCGATCCCCTGCCAGCTGATAACTCGCCAATACGTGACGTGCCTGGCCGATCTCCCTGCCAAGGCCTGGAGTGCCCAGCCGATTCCCCTGCCGACGCGTGGAGTGCTTTGCCGATCCCCTGCCAGATGATAACCCGCCAATACGTGACTTGCCTGGCCGATCTCCCTGCCAAGGCCTGGAGTGCCCGGTCGATCCCCATGCCGAGGCGTGGAGTGCCCAGCCGATTCCCCTGCCGACGCGTGGAGTGCCTAGCCGATTCTTCTGCAGGCTGATAACCCGCCAATACGTGAAGACCTGCCAAGGCCTGGAGTGCCCAGCCGATTCCCCTGCCGTCGCGTGGAGTGCCTGGCCGATCTCCCTGCCAAGGCCTGGTCGATCCCCATGCCGAGGCGTGGAGTACCCAGCCGATTCCCCTGCCGACGCGTGGAGTGCCTAGACGATTCTCCTGCCTGTTGATAACCCGCCAATACGTGAAGTGCCTGGCCGATCTCCCTGCCAAGGCCTGGAGTGCCCAGACGATTCCCCTGCCGACGCATGGAGTGCTTGGCTGATCCCCTGCCAGCTGATAACCCGCCAACACGTGAAGTGCCTGGCCGATCTCCCTGCCAAGGCCTGGAGGCCCAGCTGATTCCCCTTCCGACGCGTGGAGTGTGTGGCTGATCCCCTGCCAGCTGATTACCCGCCAATACATGAAGTGCCTGGCCAATCTCCCTGCCAAGGCCTGGAGTGCCCGGTCGATTCCTATGCCGAGGCGTGGAATGCCCAGCCGATCCCCCTGCCGACGCGTGGAGTTGCTAGCCGATTCCCCTGCCAGTTGATATCCCGCCAATACGTGAAGTGTCTGGCCGATCTCCCTGCCAAGGCCTGGAATGCCCAGCCGATTCCCCTGCCGACGCGTGGAGTGCTTGGCCGATCCCTTGCCAGATAATAACTCGCCAACACGTGACGTGCCTGGCCATCTCCCTGTCAAGGCCTGGAGTGCCCGGTCGATCCCCATGCCGAGGCGTGGAGTACCCAGCCGATCCCCCTGCCGACGCGTGGAGTGCCTAGCCGATTCCCCTGCCAGCTGATAACCCGCCAATACGTGAAGTGTGGCCGATCTCCCTGCCAAGGCCTGGAGTGCCCAGCCGATTCCCCTGCCGACGCATGGAGTGCTTGGCCGATCCCCTGCCAGCTGATTACCCGCCAATACGTGAAGTGCCTGGCCAATCTCCCTGCCAAGGCCAATAACCCGCCAACACGTGAAGTGCCTGGCCGATCTCCCTGCCAAGGCCTGGAGGCCCAGCTGATTCCCCTTCCGACGCGTGGAGTGTGTGGCTGATCCCCTGCCAGCTGATTACCCGCCAATACATGAAGTGCCTGGCCAATCTCCCTGCCAAGGCCTGGAGTGCCCGGTCGATTCCTATGCCGAGGCGTGGAATGCCCAGCCGATCCCCCTGCCGACGCGTGGAGTTGCTAGCCGATTCCCCTGCCAGTTGATATCCCGCCAATACGTGAAGTGTCTGGCCGATCTCCCTGCCAAGGCCTGGAATGCCCAGCCGATTCCCCTGCCGACGCGTGGAGTGCTTGGCCGATCCCTTGCCAGATAATAACTCGCCAACACGTGACGTGCCTGGCCATCTCCCTGTCAAGGCCTGGAGTGCCCGGTCGATCCCCATGCCGAGGCGTGGAGTACCCAGCCGATCCCCCTGCCGACGCGTGGAGTGCCTAGCCGATTCCCCTGCCAGCTGATAACCCGCCAATACGTGAAGTGTGGCCGATATCCCTGCCAAGGCCTGGAGTGCCCAGCCGATTCCCCTGCCGACGCATGGAGTGCTTGGCCGATCCCCTGCCAGCTGATTACCCGCCAATACGTGAAGTGCCTGGCCGATCTCCCTGCCAAGGCCTGGAGGCCCAGCCGATTCCCCTGCCGACGCGTGGAGTGCTTGGCCGATCCCCTGCCAGATGATAACCCGCCAATACGTGACGTGCTTGGCCGATCTCCCTGCCAAGGCCTGGAGTGCCCAGACGATTCCCCTGCCGACGCGTAAAGTGCTTGGCCGATCCCCTTCCAGCTGATAACTCGCCAATACGTGACGTGCCTGGCCGATCTCCCTGCCAAGGCCTGGAGTGCCCGGTCGATCCCCATGCCGAGGCGTGGAGTGCCCAGCCGATTCCCCTGCCGACGCGTGGAGTGCCTAGCCGATTCTTCTGCAGGCTGATAACCCGCCAATACGTGAAGACTTCATGTATTGGCGGGTAATCAGCTGGCAGGGGATCAGCCACGCACTCCACGCGTCGGAAGGGGAATCAGCTGGGCCTCCAGGCCTTGGCAGGGAGATCGGCCAGGCACTTCACGTGTTGGCGGGTTATCAGCTGGCAGGGATCGGCCAAGCACTCCATGCGTCGGCAGGGGAATCGTCTGCCAAGGCCTGGAGTGCCCGGTCGATTCCTATGCCGAGGCGTGGAATGCCCAGCCGATCCCCCTGCCGACGCGTGGAGTTGCTAGCCGATTCCCCTGCCAGCTGATAACCCGCCAATACGTGACGTGCCTGGCCGATCTCCCTGCCAAGGCCTGGAGTGCCCGGTCGATCCCCATGCCGAGGTGTGGAGTGCCCAGCCGATTCCCCTGCCGACGCGTGGAGTGCCTAGCCGATTCTTCTTCCAGCTGATAACCCGCCAATACGTGAAGACCTGCCAAGGCCTGGAGTGCCCAGCCGATTCCCCTGCCGTCGCGTGGAGTGCCTGGCCGATCTCCCTGCCAAGGCCTGGTCGATCCCCATGCCGAGGCCTGGAGTAGCCAGCCGATTCCCCTCCCGACTCGTGGAGTGCCTAGCCGATTCCCCTGCCAGCTGATAACCCGCCAATACGTGAAGTGCCTGGCCAATCTCCCTGCCAAGGCCTGGAGTGCCCAGACGATTCCCCTGCCGACGCGTGGAGTGCTTGGCCGATCCCCTGTCAAGGCCTGGAGTGCCCGGTCGATCCCCATGCCGAGGCGTGGAGTGGCCAGCCGATTCCCCTGCCGACGCGTGGAGTGCCTAGCCGATTCCCCTGCCAGCTGATAACCCGCCAATACGTGAAGTGTGTGGCCGATCTCCCTGCCAAGGCCTGGAGTGCCCAGACGATTCCCTGCCGACGCATGGAGTGCTTGGCCGATCCCCTGCCATTTGATTACCCGCCAATACTTGAAGTGCCTGGCCAATCTCCCTGCCAAGGCCAATAACCCGCCAACACGTGACGTGCCTGGCCGATCTCCCAGTCAAGGCCTGGAGTGCGCGGTCGATCCCCATGCCGAGGCGTGGAGTGCCCAGCCGATTCCCTTGCCGACGCGTGGAGCGCCTAGCCGAATCTTCTGCCAGCTGATAACCCGCCAATACGTGAAGACCTGCCAAGGCCTGGAGTGCCCAGCCGATTCCCCTGCCGTCGCGTGGAGTGCCTGGCCGATCTCCCTGCCAAGGCCTGGTCGATCCCCATGCCGAGGCGTGGAGTACTCAGCCGATTCCCCTGCCGACGCGTGGATTGCCTAGCCTATTCCCCTGCCAGTTGATATCCCGCCAATACGTGAAGTGTCTGGCCGATCTCCCTGCCAAGGCCTGGAATGCCCAGCCGATTCCCCTGCCGACGCGTGGAGTGCTTGGCCGATCCCTTGCCAGATAATAACTCGCCAACACGTGACGTGCCTGGCCATCTCCCTGTCAAGGCCTGGAGTGCCCGGTCGATCCCCATGCCGAGGCGTGGAGTACCCAGCCGATCCCCCTGCCGACGCGTGGAGTGCCTAGCCGATTCCCCTGCCAGCTGATAACCCGCCAATACGTGAAGTGTGGCCGATCTCCCTGCCAAGGCCTGGAGTGCCCAGACGATTCCCCTGCCGACGCATGGAGTGCTTGGCCGATCCCCTGCCAGCTGATTACCCGCCAATACGTGAAGTGCCTGGCCAATCTCCCTGCCAAGGCCAATAACCCGCCAACACGTGACGTGCCTGGCCGATCTTCCTGTCAAGGCCTGGAGTGCCCGGTCGATCCCCATGCCGAGGCTTGGAGTGGCCAGCCGATTCCCCTGCCGACGCGTGGAGTGCCTAGCCGATTCCCCTGCCAGCTGATAACCCGCCAATACGTGAAGTGTGTGGCCGATCTCCCCTGCCAAGGCCTGGAGTGCCCAGACGATTCCCCTGCCGACGCATGGAGTGCTTTGCCGATCCCCTGCCAGCTGATTACCCGCCATTACTTGAAGTGCCTGGCCAATCTCCCTGCCAAGGCCAATAACCCGCCAACACGTGACGTGCCTGGCCGATCTCCCTGTCAAGGCCTGGAGTGCCCGGTCGATCCCCATGCCGAGGCGTGGAGTGCCCAGCCGATTCCCTTGCCGACGCGTGGAGTGCCTAGCCGATTCTTCTGCCAGCTGATAACCCGCCAATACGTGAAGACCTGCCAAGGCCTGGAGTGCCCAGCCGATTCCCCTGCCGTCGCGTGGAGTGCCTGGCCGATCTCACTGCCAAGGCCTGGTCGATCCCCATGCCGAGGCGTGGAGTACTCAGCCGATTCCCCTGCCGACGCGTGGAGTGCCTAGCCGATTCCCCTGCCAGTTGATAACCCGCCAATACGTGAAGTGCCTGGCCGATCTCCCTGCCAAGGCCTGGAATGCCCAGCCGATTCCCCTGCCGACGCGTGGAGTGCTTGGCCGATCCCTTGCCAGATAATACCTCGCCAACACGTGACGTGCCTGGCCCATCTCCCTGTCAAGGCCTGGAGTGCCCGGTCGATCCCCATGCCGAGGCGTGGAGTGGCCAGCCAATTCCCCTGCCGACGCGTGGAGTGCCTAGCCGATTCCCCTGCCTGCTGATAACCCGCCAATACGTGAAGTGTGTGGCCGATCTCCTTGCCAAGGCCTGGAGTGCACAGACGATTCCCCTGCCGACGCGTGGAGTGCTTGGCCGATCCCCTGCCAAGGCCTGGAGGCCCAGCCGATTCCCCTGCCGACGCGTGGAGTGCTTGGCCGATCCCCTGCTAGATGATAACCCGCCAATACGTGACGTGCCTGGCTGATCTCCCTGCCAAGGCCTGGAGTGCCCAGACGATTCCCCCTGCCGACGCGTAAAGTGCTTGGCCGATCCCCTGCCAGTTGATAACCCGCCAATACGTGACGTGCCTGGCCGATCTCCCTGCCAAGGCCTGGAGTGCCCAGCCGATTCCCCTGCCGACGCGTGGAGTTCTTTGCCGATCCCCTGCCAGATGATAACCCGCCAATACGTGACTTGCCTGGCCGATCTCCCTGCCAAGGCTTGGAGTGCCCGGTCGATCCCCATGCCGAGGCGTGGAGTGCCCAGCCGATTCCCCTGCCGACGCGTGGAGTGCCTAGCCGATTCTTCTGCAGGCTGATAACCCGCCAATACGTGAAGACCTGCCAAGGCCTGGAGTGCCCAGCCGATTGCCCTGCCGTCGCGTGGAGTGCCTGGCCGATCTCCCTTCCAAGCCCTGGAGTGCCCAGACGATTCCCCTGCCGACGCGTGGAGTGCTAGGCCGATCCCCTGCCAGCTGATAACCCGCCAATACGTGAAGTGCCTGGCCGATCTCCCTGCCAAGGCCTGGAGGCCCAGCTGATTCCCCTTCCGACGCGTGGAGAGCGTGGCTGATTCCCTGCCAGCTGATTACCCGCCAATACATGAAGTGCCTGGCCAATCTCCCTGCCAAGGCCTGGAGTGCCCGGTCGATTCCTATGCCGAGGCGTGGAATGCCCAGCCGATCCCCCTGCCGACGCGTGGAGTGCCTAGCCGATTCCCCTGCCAGCTGACAACCCGCCAATAGGTAAAGTGCCTGGCCAATCTCACTGCCAAGGCCTGGAGTGCCCGGTCGATCCCCATGCCGAAGCGTGGAGTGGCCAGCCGATTCCCCTGCCGACGCGTGGAGTGCCTAGCCGATTCCCCTGCCAGCTGATAGCCCGCCAATACGAAAAGTGCGTAGCCGATCTCCCTGCCAAGGCCTGGAGTGCCCAGACGATTCTCCTGCCGACGCGTGGAGTGCTTGGCCGATCCCCTGCCAGCTGATAACCCGCCAATACGTGAAGTGCCTGGCCGATATCCCTGCCAAGGCCTGGTCGATCCCCATGCCGAGGCGTGGAGTACCCAGCCGATTTCCCTGCCGACGCGTGGAGTGCCTAGCCGATTCCCCTGCCAGCTGATAACCCGCCAATACGTGAAGTGCCTGGCCGATCTCCCTGCCAAGGCCTGGTCGATCCCCATGCCGAGGCGTGGAGTGGCCAGCCGATTTCCCTGCCGACGCGTGGAGTGCCTAGCCGATTCCCCTGCCAGCTGATAACCCGCCAATACGTGAAGTGTGTGGCCGATCTGCCTGCCAAGGCGTGGAGTGCCCAGACGATTCCCCTGCCGACGCGTGGAGTGCTTGGCCCCCTGCCAGCTGATAACCCGCCAGTACGAGACGTGCCTGGCCGATCTCCCTGCCAAGGCCTGGTCGATCCCCATGCCGAGGCGTGGAGTGGCCAGCCGATTTCCCTGCCGACGCGTGGAGTGCCTAGCCGATTCCCCTGCCAGCTGATAACCCGCCAATACGTGAAGTGTGTGGCCGATCTGCCTGCCAAGGCGTGGAGTGCCCAGACGATTCCCCTGCCGACGCGTGGAGTGCTTGGCCGATTCCCTGCCAGCTGACAACCCGCCAATAGGTAAAGTGCCTGGCCAATCTCACTGCCAAGGCCTGGAGTGCCCGGTCGATCCCCATGCCGAAGCGTGGAGTGGCCAGCCGATTCCCCTGCCGACGCGTGAAGTGCCTAGCCGATTCCCCTGCCAGCTGATAGCCCGCCAATACGAAAAGTGCGTAGCCGATCTCCCTGCCAAGGCCTGGAGTGCCCAGACGATTCTCCTGCCGACGCGTGGAGTGCTTGGCCGATCCCCTTCCAGCTGATAACCCGCCAATACGTGAAGTGCCTGGCCGATATCCCTGCCAAGGCCTGGTCGATCCCCATGCCGAGGCGTGGAGTACCCAGCCGATTCCCCTGCCGACGCGTGGAGTGCCTAGCCGATTCCCCTGCCAGCTGATAACCCGCCAATACGTGAAGTGCCTGGCCGATCTCCCTGCCAAGGCCTAGCCGATTCCCCTGCCAGCTGATAACCCGCCAATACGTGAAGTGCCTGGCCAATCTCCCTGCCAAGGCCTGGAGTGCCCAGACGATTCCCCTGCCGACGCGTGGAGTGCTTGGCCGATCCCCTGTCAAGGCCTGGAGTGCCCGGTCGATCCCCATGCCGAGGCGTGGAGTGGCCAGCCGATTCCCCTGCCGACGCGTGGAGTGCCTAGCCGATTCCCCTGCCAGCTGATAACCCGCCAATACGTGAAGTGCGTGGCCGATCTCCCTGCCAAGGCCTGGAGTGCCCAGACGATTCCCCTGCCGACGCGTGGAGTGCTTGGCCGATTCCCTGCCAGCTGACAACCCGCCAATAGGTAAAGTGCCTGGCCAATCTCACTGCCAAGGCCTGGAGTGCCCGGTCGATCCCCATGCCGAAGCGTGGAGTGGCCAGCCGATTCCCCTGCCGACGCGTGGAGTGCCTAGCCGATTCCCCTGCCAGCTGATAGCCCGCCAATACGTAAAGTGCGTGGCCGATCTCCCTGCCAAGGCCTGGAGTGCCCAGACGATTCTCCTGCCGACGCGTGGAGTGCTTGGCCGATCCCCTGCCAGCTGATAACCCGCCAATACGTGAAGTGCCTGGCCGATATCCCTGCCAAGGCCTGGTCGATCCCCATGCCGAGGCGTGGAGTACCCAGCCGATTTCCCTGCCGACGCGTGGAGTGCCTAGCCGATTCCCCTGCCAGCTGATAACCCGCCAATACGTGAAGTGCCTGGCCGATTTCCCTGCCGACGCGTGGAGTGCCTAGCCGATTCCCCTGCCAGCTGATAACCCGCCAATACGTGAAGTGCCTGGCCGATCTCCCTGCCAAGGCCTGGAGTTCCCAGACGATTCTCCTGCCGACGCGTGGAGTGCTTGGCCCCCTGCCAGCTGATAACCCGCCAATACGAGACGTGCCTGGCCGATCTCCCTGCCAAGGCCTGGTCGATCCCCATGCCGAGGCGTGGAGTGGCCAGCCGATTCCCCTGCCGACGCGTGGAGTGCCTAGCCGATTCCCCTGCCAGCTGATAACCCGCCAATACGTGAAGTGTGTGGCCGATCTCCCTGCCAAGGCGTGGAGTGCCCAGACGATTCCCCTGCCGACGCGTGGAGTGCTTGGCCGATTCCCTGCCAGCTGACAACCCGCCAATAGGTAAAGTGCCTGGCCAATCTCACTGCCAAGGCCTGGAGTGCCCGGTCGATCCCCATGCCGAAGCGTGGAGTGGCCAGCCGATTCCCCTGCCGACGCGTGAAGTGCCTAGCCGATTCCCCTGCCAGCTGATAGCCCGCCAATACGAAAAGTGCGTAGCCGATCTCCAAGGCCTGCCAAGGCCTGGAGTGCCCAGACGATTCTCCTGCCGACGCGTGGAGTGCTTGGCCGATCCCCTTCCAGCTGATAACCCGCCAATACGTGAAGTGCCTGGCCGATATCCCTGCCAAGGCCTGGTCGATCCCCATGCCGAGGCGTGGAGTACCCAGCCGATTCCCCTGCCGACGCGTGGAGTGCCTAGCCGATTCCCCTGCCAGCTGATAACCCGCCAATACGTGAAGTGCCTGGCCGATCTCCCTGCCAAGGCCTAGCCGATTCCCCTGCCAGCTGATAACCCGCCAATACGTGAAGTGCCTGGCCAATCTCCCTGCCAAGGCCTGGAGTGCCCAGACGATTCCCCTGCCGACGCGTGGAGTGCTTGGCCGATCCCCTGTCAAGGCCTGGAGTGCCCGGTCGATCCCCATGCCGAGGCGTGGAGTGGCCAGCCGATTCCCCTGCCGACGCGTGGAGTGCCTAGCCGATTCCCCTGCCAGCTGATAACCCGCCAATACGTGAAGTGTGTGGCCGATCTCCCTGCCAAGGCCTGGAGTGCCCAGACGATTCCCCTGCCGACGCGTGGAGTGCTTGGCCGATTCCCTGCCAGCTGACAACCCGCCAATAGGTAAAGTGCCTGGCCAATCTCACTGCCAAGGCCTGGAGTGCCCGGTCGATCCCCATGCCGAAGCGTGGAGTGGCCAGCCGATTCCCCTGCCGACGCGTGGAGTGCCTAGCCGATTCCCCTGCCAGCTGATAGCCCGCCAATACGAAAAGTGCGTAACCGATCTCCCTGCCAAGGCCTGGAGTGCCCAGACGATTCTCCTGCCGACGCGTGGAGTGCTTGGCCGATCCCCTGCCAGCTGATAACCCGCCAATACGTGAAGTGCCTGGCCGATATCCCTGCCAAGGCCTGGTCGATCCCCATGCCGAGGCGTGGAGTACCCAGCCGATTTCCCTGCCGACGCGTGGAGTGCCTAGCCGATTCCCCTGCCAGCTGATAACCCGCCAATACGTGAAGTGCCTGGCCGATCTCCCTGCCAAGGCCTGGAGTTCCCAGACGATTCTCCTGCCGACGCGTGGAGTGCTTGGCCCCCTGCCAGCTGATAACCCGCCAATACGAGACGTGCCTGGCCGATCTCCCTGCCAAGGCCTGGTCGATCCCCATGCCGAGGCGTGGAGTGGCCAGCCGATTCCCCTGCCGACGCGTGGAGTGCCTAGCCGATTCCCCTGCCAGCTGATAACCCGCCAATACGTGAAGTGTGTGGCCGATCTCCCTGCCAAGGCGTGGAGTGCCCAGACGATTCCCCTGCCGACGCGTGGAGTGCTTGGCCGATTCCCTGCCAGCTGACAACCCGCCAATAGGTAAAGTGCCTGGCCAATCTCACTGCCAAGGCCTGGAGTGCCCGGTCGATCCCCATGCCGAAGCGTGGAGTGGCCAGCCGATTCCCCTGCCGACGCGTGAAGTGCCTAGCCGATTCCCCTGCCAGCTGATAGCCCGCCAATACGAAAAGTGCGTAGCCGATCTCCCTGCCAAGGCCTGGAGTGCCCAGACGATTCTCCTGCCGACGCGTGGAGTGCTTGGCCGATCCCCTTCCAGCTGATAACCCGCCAATACGTGAAGTGCCTGGCCGATATCCCTGCCAAGGCCTGGTCGATCCCCATGCCGAGGCGTGGAGTACCCAGCCGATTCCCCTGCCGACGCGTGGAGTGCCTAGCCGATTCCCCTGCCAGCTGATAACCCGCCAATACGTGAAGTGCCTGGCCGATCTCCCTGCCAAGGCCTGGAGTTCCCAGACGATTCTCCTGCCGACGCGTGGAGTGCTTGGCCCCCTGCCAGCTGATAACCCGCCAATACGAGACGTGCCTGGCCGATCTCCCTGCCAAGGCCTAGCCGATTCCCCTGCCAGCTGATAACCCGCCAATACGTGAAGTGCCTGGCCAATCTCCCTGCCAAGGCCTGGAGTGCCCAGACGATTCCCCTGCCGACGCGTGGAGTGCTTGGCCGATCCCCTGTCAAGGCCTGGAGTGCCCGGTCGATCCCCATGCCGAGGCGTGGAGTGGCCAGCCGATTCCCCTGCCGACGCGTGGAGTGCCTAGCCGATTCCCCTGCCAGCTGATAACCCGCCAATACGTGAAGTGTGTGGCCGATCTCCCTGCCAAGGCCTGGAGTGCCCAGACGATTCCCCTGCCGACGCGTGGAGTGCTTGGCCGATTCCCTGCCAGCTGACAACCCGCCAATAGGTAAAGTGCCTGGCCAATCTCACTGCCAAGGCCTGGAGTGCCCGGTCGATCCCCATGCCGAAGCGTGGAGTGGCCAGCCGATTCCCCTGCCGACGCGTGGAGTGCCTAGCCGATTCCCCTGCCAGCTGATAGCCCGCCAATACGAAAAGTGCGTAGCCGATCTCCCTGCCAAGGCCTGGAGTGCCCAGACGATTCTCCTGCCGACGCGTGGAGTGCTTGGCCGATCCCCTGCCAGCTGATAACCCGCAAATACGTGAAGTGCCTGGCCGATATCCCTGCCAAGGCCTGGTCGATCCCCATGCCGAGGCGTGGAGTACCCAGCCGATTTCCCTGCCGACGCGTGGAGTGCCTAGCCGATTCCCCTGCCAGCTGATAACCCGCCAATACGTGAAGTGCCTGGCCGATCTCCCTGCCAAGGCCTGGAGTTCCCAGACGATTCTCCTGCCGACGCGTGGAGTGCTTGGCCCCCTGCCAGCTGATAACCCGCCAATACGAGACGTGCCTGGCCGATCTCCCTGCCAAGGCCTGGTCGATCCCCATGCCGAGGCGTGGAGTGGCCAGCCGATTCCCCTGCCGACGCGTGGAGTGCCTAGCCGATTCCCCTGCCAGCTGATAACCCGCCAATACGTGAAGTGTGTGGCCGATCTCCCTGCCAAGGCCTGGAGTGCCCAGACGATTCCCCTGCCGACGCGTGGAGTGCTTGGCCGATTCCCTGCCAGCTGACAACCCGCCAATAGGTAAAGTGCCTGGCCAATCTCACTGCCAAGGCCTGGAGTGCCCGGTCGATCCCCATGCCGAAGCGTGGAGTGGCCAGCCGATTCCCCTGCCGACGCGTGGAGTGCCTAGCCGATTCCCCTGCCAGCTGATAGCCCGCCAATACGAAAAGTGCGTAGCCGATCTCCCTGCCAAGGCCTGGAGTGCCCAGACGATTCCCCTGCCGACGCGTAAAGTGCTTGGCCGATCCCCTGCCAGCTGATAACCCGCCAATACGTGACGTGCCTGGCCGATCTCCCTGCCAAGGCCTGGAGTGCCCAGCCGATTCCCCTGCCGACGCGTGGAGTTCTTTGCCGATCCCCTGCCAGATGATAACCCGCCAATACGTGACTTGCCTGGCCGATCTCCCTGCCAAGGCTTGGAGTGCCCGGTCGATCCCCATGCCGAGGCGTGGAGTGCCCAGCCGATTCCCCTGCCGACGCGTGGAGTGCCTAGCCGATTCTTCTGCAGGCTGATAACCCGCCAATACGTGAAGACCTGCCAAGGCCTGGAGTGCCCAGCCGATTGCCCTGCCGTCGCGTGGAGTGCCTGGCCGATCTCCCTTCCAAGCCCTGGAGTGCCCAGACGATTCCCCTGCCGACGCGTGAAGTGCTAGGCCGATCCCCTGCCAGCTGATAACCCGCCAATACGTGAAGTGCCTGGCCGATCTCCCTGCCAAGGCCTGGAGGCCCAGCTGATTCCCCTTCCGACGCGTGGAGAGCGTGGCTGATCCCCTGCCAGCTGATTACCCGCCAATACATGAAGTGCCTGGCCAATCTCCCCTGCCAAGGCCTGGAGTGCCCGGTCGATTCCTATGCCGAGGCGTGGAATGCCCAGCCGATCCCCCTGCCGACGCGTGGAGTGCCTAGCAGATTCCCCTGCCAGCTGATAACCCGCCAATACGTGACGTGCCTGGCCGATCTCCCTGCCAAGGCCTGGAGTGCCCGGTCGATCCCCATGCCGAGGTGTGGAGTGCCCAGCCGATTCCCCTGCCGACGCGTGGAGTGCCTAGCCGATTCTTCTGCCAGCTGATAACCCGCCAATACGTGAAGACCTGCCAAGGCCTGGAGTGCCCAGCCGATTCCCCTGCCGTCGCGTGGAGTGCCTGGCCGATCTCCCTGCCAGATGATAACCCGCCAACACGTGACGTGCCTGGCCGATCTCCCTGCCAAGGCCTGGAGTGCCCGGTCGATCCCCATGCCGAGGCGTGGAGTGCTTGGCCGATCCCCTGTCAAGGCCTGGAGTGCCCGGTCGATCCCCATGCCGAGGCTTGGAGTGGCCAGCCGATTCCCCTGCCGACGCGTGGAGTGCCTAGCCGATTCCCCTGCCAGCTGATAACCCGCCAATACGTGAAGTGTGTGGCCGATCTCCCTGCCAAGGCCTGGAGTACCCAGCCGATTCCCCTGCCGACGCGTGGAGTGCTTGGCCGATCCCCTGCCAGATGATAACCCGCCAAAACGTGACGTGCCTGGCCGATCTCCCTGCCAAGGCCTGGAGTGCCCGGTCGATCCCCATGCCGAGGCGTGGAGTGCCCAGCCGATTCCCCTGCCGACGCGTGGAGTGCCTAGCCGATTCTTCTGCCAGCTGATAACCCGCCAATACGTGAAGACCTGCCAAGGCCTGGAGTGCCCAGCCGATTCCCCTGCCGTCGCGTGGAGTGCCTGGCCGATCTCCTGCCAAGGCCTGGTCGATCCCCATGCCGAGGCGTGGAGTACCCAGCCGATTCCCCTGCCGACGCGTGGAGTGCCTAGACGATTCTCCTGCCAGTTGATAACCCGCCAATACGTGAAGTGCCTGGCCGATCTCCCTGCCAAGGCCTGGAGTGCCCAGACGATTCCCCTGCCGACGCGTGGAGTGCTTGGCCGATCCCCTGCCAGCTGATTACCCGCCAATACATGAAGTGCCTGGCCAATCTCGCTGCCAAGGCCTGGAGTGCCCGGTCGATTCCTATGCCGAGGCGTGGAATGCCCAGCCGATCCCCCTGCCGACGCGTGGAGTGCCTAGCCGATTCCCCTGCCAGCTGATAACCCGCCAATACGTGACGTGCCTGGCCGATCTCCCTGCCAAGGCCTGGAGTGCCCGGTCGATCCCCATGCCGAGGTGTGGAGTGCCCAGCCGATTCCCCTGCCGACGCGTGGAGTACCTAGCCGATTCTTCTTCCAGCTGATAACCCGCCAATACGTGAAGACCTGCCAAGGCCTGGAGTGCCCAGCCGATTCCCCTGCCGTCGCGTGGAGTGCCTGGCCGATCTCCCTGCCAAGGCCTGGTCGATCCCCATGCCGAGGCCTGGAGTGCCCAGCCGATTCCCCTGCCGACTCGTGGAGTGCCTAGCCGATTCCCCTGCCAGCTGATAACCCGCCAATACGTGAAGTGCCTGGCCAATCTCCCTGCCAAGGCCTGGACTGCCCAGACGATTCCCCTGCCGACGCGTGGAGTGCTTTGCCGATCCCCTGTCAAGGCCTGGAGTGCCCGGTCGATCCCTATGCCGAGGCGTGGAGTGCCCAGACGATTCCCCTGCCGACGCGTGGAGTGCTTGGCCGATTCCCTGCCAGCTGATAACCCGCCAATAGGTAAAGTGCCTGGCCAATCTCACTGCCGAGGCCTGGGTGCCCGGTCGATCCCCATGCCGAAGCGTGGAGTGGCCAGCCGATTCCCCTGCCGACGCGTGAAGTGCCTAGCCGATTCCCCTGCCAGCTGATAGCCCGCCAATACGAAAAGTGCGTAGCCGATCTCCCTGCCAAGGCCTGGAGTGCCCAGACGATTCTCCTGCCGACGCGTGGAGTGCTTGGCCGATCCCCTTCCAGCTGATAACCCGCCAATACGTGAAGTGCCTGGCCGATATCCCTGCCAAGGCCTGGTCGATCCCCATGCCGAGGCGTGGAGTACCCAGCCGATTCCCCTGCCGACGCGTGGAGTGCCTAGCCGATTCCCCTGCCAGCTGATAACCCGCCAATACGTGAAGTGCCTGGCCGATCTCCCTGCCAAGGCCTGGAGTTCCCAGACGATTCTCCTGCCGACGCGTGGAGTGCTTGGCCCCCTGCCAGCTGATAACCCGCCAATACGAGACGTGCCTGGCCGATCTCCCTGCCAAGGCCTAGCCGATTCCCCTGCCAGCTGATAACCCGCCAATACGTGAAGTGCCTGGCCAATCTCCCTGCCAAGGCCTGGAGTGCCCAGACGATTCCCCTTCCGACGCGTGGAGTGCTTGGCCGATCCCCTGTCAAGGCCTGGAGTGCCCGGTCGATCCCCATGCCGAGGCGTGGAGTGGCCAGCCGATTCCCCTGCCGACGCGTGGAGTGCCTAGCCGATTCCCCTGCCAGCTGATAACCCGCCAATACGTGAAGTGTGTGGCCGATCTCCCTGCCAAGGCCTGGAGTGCCCAGACGATTCCCGTGCCGACGCGTGGAGTGCTTGGCCGATTCCCTGCCAGCTGACATACCGCCAATAGGTAAAGTGCCTGGCCAATCTCACTGCCAAGGCCTGGAGTGCCCGGTCGATCCCCATGCCGAAGCGTGGAGTGGCCAGCCGATTCCCCTGCCGACGCGTGGAGTGCCTAGCCGATTCCCCTGCCAGCTGATAGCCCGCCAATACGAAAAGTGCGTAGCCGATCTCCCTGCCAAGGCCTGGAGTGCCCAGACGATTCTCCTGCCGACGCGTGGAGTGCTTGGCCGATCCCCTGCCAGCTGATAACCCGCCAATACGTGAAGTGCCTGGCCGATATCCCTGCCAAGGCCTGGTCGATCCCCATGCCGAGGCGTGGAGTACCCAGCCGATTTCCCTGCCGACGCGTGGAGTGCCTAGCCGATTCCACTGCCAGCTGATAACCCGCCAATACGTGAAGTGCCTGGCCGATCTCCCTGCCAAGGCCTGGAGTTCCCAGACGATTCTCCTGCCGACGCGTGGAGTGCTTGGCCCCCTGCCAGCTGATAACCCGCCAATACGAGACGTGCCTGGCCGATCTCCCTGCCAAGGCCTGGTCGATCCCCATGCCGAGGCGTGGAGTACCCAGCCGATTCCCCTGCCGACGCGTGGAGTGCCTAGCCGATTCCCCTGCCAGCTGATAACCCGCCAATACGTGAAGACCTGCCAAGGCCAATACGTGGAGTGCCCAGCCGATTCCCCTGCCGTCGCGTGGAGTGCCTGGCCGATCTCCCTGCCAGATGATAACCCGCCAACACGTGACGTGCCTGGCCGATCTCCCTGCCAAGGCCTGGAGTGCCCGGTCGATAACCATGCCGAGGCGTGGAGTGCTTGGCCGATCCCCTGTCAAGGCCTGGAGTGCCCGGTCGATCCCCATGCCGAGGCGTGGAGTGGCCAGCCGATTCCCCTGCCGACGCGTGAAGTGCCTAGCCGATTCCCCTGCCAGCTGATAACCCGCCAATACGTGAAGTGTGTGGCCGATCTCCCTGCCAAGGCCTGGAGTACCCAGCCGATTCCCCTGCCGACGCGTGGAGTGCTTGGCCGATCCCCTGCCAGATGATAACCCGCCAACACGTGACGTGCCTGGCCGATCTCCCTGCCAAGGCCTGGAGTGCCTGGTCGATCCTCATGACGAGGCGTGGAGTGGCCAGCCGATTCCCCTGCCGACGCGTGGAGTTCCTGGCCGATCCCCTACCAGCTGATAACCCGCCAATACGTGAAGTGTGTGGCCGATCTCCCTGCCAAGGCCTAGGGTGCCCAGACGATTCCCCTGCCGACGCGTGGAGTGCTTGGCCGATTCCCTGCCAGCTGACAACCCGCCAATAGGTAAAGTGCCTGGCCAATCTCACTGCCAAGGCCTGGAGTGCCCGGTCGATCCCCATGCCGAAGCGTGGAGTGGCCAGCCGATTCCCCTGCCGACGCGTGGAGTGCCTAGCCGATTCCCCTGCCAGCTGATAGCCCGCCAATACGAAAAGTGCGTAGCCGATCTCCCTGCCAAGGCCTGGAGTGCCCAGACGATTCTCCTGCCGACGCGTGGAGTGCTTGGCCCATCCCCTGCCAGCTGATAACCCGCCAATACGTAAAGTGCCTGGCCGATCTCCCTGCCAAGGCCTGGTCGATCCCCATGCCGAGGCGTGGAGTACCCAGCCGATTCCCCTGCCGACGCGTGGAGTGCCTAGCCGATTCCCCTGCCAGCTGATAACCCGCCAATACGTGAAGTGCCTGGCCGATCTCCCAGCCAAGGCCTGGAGTGAACAGCCGATTCCCCTGCCGACGCGTGGAGTGCTTGGCCGATTCCCTGCCAGCTGATAACCCGCCAATACGTGTAGTGCCTGGCCAATCTCGCTGCCAAGGCCTGGAGTGCCCGGTCGATTCCTATGCCGAGGCGTGGAATGCCCAGCCGATACCCCTGCCGACGCGTGGAGTGCCTAGCCGATTCCCCTGCCAGCTGATAACCCGCCAATTCGTGACGTGCCTGGCCGATCTCCCTGCCAAGGCCTGGAGTGCCCGGTCGATCCCCATGCCGAGGTGTGGAGTGCCCAGCCGATTCCCCTGCCGACGCGTGGAGTGCCTAGCCGATTCTTCTTCCAGCTGATAACCCGCCAATACGTGAAGACCTGCCAAGGCCTGGAGATCCCAGCCGATTCCCCTGCCGTCGCGTGGAGTGCCTGGCCGATCCCCATGCCGAGGCGTGGAGTGCCCAGCCGATTCCCCTGCCGACGCGTGGAGTGCCTAGCCGATTCTTCTGCAGGCTGACAAACCGCCAATACGTGAAGACCTGCCAAGGCCTCGAGTGCCCAGCCGATTGCCCTGCCGTCGCGTGGAGTGCCTAGCCAATTTCCCTGCCAAGGCCTGGAGTGCCCGGTCGATCCCCATGCCGAGGCGTGGAGTACCCAGCCGATTACCCTGCCAGCTGATTACCCGCCAATACGTGAAGTGCCTGGCCGATCTCCCTGCCAAGGCCTGGAGTGCCCGGTCGATCCCCATGCCGAGGCGTAAAGTGCCCAGCCGATTCCCCTGCCGACGCGTGGAGTGCCTAGCCGATTCTTCTGCAGGCTGATAACCCGCCAATACGTGAAGACCTGCCAAGGCCTGGAGTGCCCAGCCGATTGCCCTGCCGTCGCGTGGAGTGCTTGGCCGATCTCCCTTCCAAGCCCTGGAGTGCCCAGACGATTCCCCTGCCGACGCGTGGAGTGCTTGGCCGATCCCCTGCATGCTGAAAACCCGCCAATACGTGAAGTGCCTGGCCGATCTCCCTGCCAAGGCCTGGTCGATCCCCATGCCGAGGCGTGGAGTACCCAGCCGATTCCCCTGCCGACGCGTGGAGTGCCTAGCCGATTCCCCTGCCAGATGATAACCCGCCAATACGTGAAGTGCCTGGCCGATCTCCCTGCCAAGGCCTGGGTGCCCAGACGATTCTCCTGCCGACGCGTGAAGTGCTTGGCCGATCCCCTGCCAGCTGATAACCCGCCAATACGTGACGTGCCTGGCCGATCTCCCTGCCAAGGCCTGGAGTGCCCGGTCGATCCCCATGCCGAGGTATGGAGTGCCCAGCCGATTCCCCTGCCGACGCGTGGAGTGCCTAGCCGATTCTCCTTCCAGCTGATAACCCGCCAATACGTGAAGACCTGCCAAGGCCTGGAGTGCCCAGCCGGTTCCCCTGACGTCGCGTGGAGTGCCTGGCCGATCTCCCTGCCAAGGCCTGGTCGATCCCCATGCCGAGGCGTGGAGTGCCCAGCCGATTCCCCTGCCGACGCGTGGAGTGCCTAGCCGATTCTTCTGCAGGCTGACAACCCGCCAATACGTGAAGACCTGCCAAGGCCTGGAGTGCCCAGCCGATTGCCCTGCCGTCGCGTGGAGTGCCTGGCCGATTTCCCTGCCAAGGCCTGGAGTGCCCGGTCGATCCCCATGCCGAGGCGTGGAGTACCCAGCCGATTCCCCTGCCAGCTGATTACCCGCCAATACGTGAAGTGCCTGGCCAATCTCCATGCCAAGGCCTGGAGTGCCCGGTCGATTCTTATGCCGAGGCGTGGAATGCCCAGCCGATCCCCCTGCCGACGCGTGAGTGCCTAGCCGATTCCCCTGCCAGCTGATAACCCGCCAATACGTGACGTGCCTGGCCGATCTCCCTGCCAAGGCCTGGAGTGCCCGGTCGATCCACATGCCGAGGTGTGGAGTGCCCAGCCGATTCCCCTGCCGACGCGTGGAGTGCCTAGCCGATTCTTCTTCCAGCTGATAACCCGCCAATACGTGAAGACCTGCCAAGGCCTGGAGATCCCAGCCGATTTCCCTGCCGTCGCGTGGAGTGCCTGGCCGATCTCCCTGCCAACGCCTGGTCGATCCCCATGCCGAGGCGTGGAGTGCCCAGCCGATTCCCCTGCCGACGCGTGGAGTGCCTAGCCGATTCTTCTGCAGGCTGACAACCCGCCAATACGTGAAGACCTGCCAAGGCCTCGAGTGCCCAGCCGATTGCCCTGCCGTCGCGTGGAGTGCCTGGCCGATTTCCCTGCCAAGGCCTGGAGTGCCCGGTCGATCCCCATGCCGAGGCGTGGAGTACCCAGCCGATTCCCCTGCCAGCTGATTACCCGCCAATACGTGAAGTGCTTGGCCGATCTCCCTGCCAAGGCCTGGAGTGCCCGGTCGATCCCCATGCCTAGGCGTGGAGTGCCCAGACGATTCCCCTGCCGACGCGTAGAGTGCTTGGCCGATCCCCTGCCAGCTGATAACCCGCCAATACGTGACGTGCCTGGCCGATCTCCCTGCCAAGGCCTGGAGTGCCCAGCCGACTCCCCTGCCGACGCGTGGAGTTCTTTGCCGATCCCCTGCCAGATGATAACCCGCCAATACGTGACTTGCCTGGCCGATCTCCCTGCCAAGGCCTGGAGTGCCCGGTCGATCCCCATGCCGAGGCGTGGAGTGCCCAGCCGATTCCCCTGCCGACGCGTGGAGTGCCTAGCCGATTCTTCTGCCAGCTGATAACCCGCCAATACGTGAAGACCTGCCAAGGCCTGGAGTGCCCAGCCGATTGCCCTGCCGTCGCGTGGAGTGCTTGGCCGATCTCCCTTCCAAGCCCTGGAGTGCCCAGACGATTCCCCTGCCGACGCGTGGAGTGCTTGGCCGATCCCCTGCATGCTGATAACCCGCCAATACGTGAAGTGCCTGGCCGATCTCCCTGCCAAGGCCTGGTCGATCCCCATGCCGAGGCGTGGAGTACCCAGCCGATTCCCCTGCCGACGCGTGGAGTGCCTAGCCGATTCCCCTGCCAGCTGATAACCCGCCAATACGTGAAGTGCCTGGCCGATCTCCCTGCCAAGGCCTGGAGTGCCCAGACGATTCTCCTGCCGACGCGTGGAGTGCTTGGCCGATCCCCTGCCAGCTGATAACCCGCCAATACGTGACGTGCCTGGCCGATCTCCCTGCAAAGGCCTGGAGTGCCCGGTCGATCCCCATGCCGAGGTGTGGAGTGCCCAGCCGATTCCCCTGCCGACGCGTGGAGTGCCTAGCCGATTCTTCTTCCAGCTGATAACCCGCCAATACGTGAAGACCTGCCAAGGCCTGGAGTGCCCAGCCGGTTCCCCTGACGTCGCGTGGAGTGCCTGGCCGATCTCCCTGCCAAGGCCTGGTCGATCCCCATGCCGACGCGTGGCGTGCCCAGCCGATTCCCCTGCCGACGCGTGGAGTGCCTAGCCGATTCTTCTGCAGGCTGACAACCCGCCAATACGTGAAGACCTGCCAAGGCCTGGAGTGCCCAGCCGATTGCCCTGCCGTCGCGTGGAGTGCCTGGCCGATTTCCCTGCCAAGGCCTGGAGTGCCCGGTCGATCCCCATGCCGAGGCGTGGAGTACCCAGCCGATTCCCCTGCCAGCTGATTACCCGCCAATACGTGAAGTGCTTGGCCGATCTCCCTGCCAAGGCCTGGAGTGCCCGGTCGATCCCCATGCCTAGGCGTGGAGTGCCCAGACGATTCCCCTGCCGACGCGTAAAGTGCTTGGCCGATCCCCTGCCAGCTGATAACCCGCCAATACGTGACGTGCCTGGCCGATCTCCCTGCCAAGGCCTGGAGTGCCCGGTCGATCCCCATGCCGAGGTGTGGAGTGCCCAGCCGATTCCCCTGCCGACGCGTGGAGTGCTTGGCCGATCCCCTGCCAGCTGATAACCCGCCAATACGTGACGTGCCTGGCCGATCTCCCTGCCAAGGCCTGGAGTGCCCGGTCGATCCCCATGCCGAGGTGTGGAGTGCCCAGCCGATTCCCCTGCCAGCTGATAACCCGCCAATACGTGAAGTGCCTGGCCGATCTCCCTGCCAAGGCCTGGAGTGCCCAGACGATTCTCCTGCCGACGCGTGGAGTGCTTGGCCGATCACCTGCCAGCTGATAACCCGCCAATACGTGACGTGCCTGGCCGATCTCCCTGCCAAGGCCTGGAGTGCCCGGTCGATCCCCATGCCGAGGTGTGGAGTGCCCAGCCGATTCCCCTGCCGTCGCGTGGAGTGCCTGACCGATCTCCCTGCCAAGGCCTGGTCGATCCCCATGCCGAGGCGTGGAGTGCCCAGCCGATTCCCCTGCCGACGCGTGGAGTGCCTAGGCGATTCTTCTGCCAGCTGATAACCCGGCAATACGTGAAGACCTGCCAAGGCCTGGAGTGCCCAGCCGATTCTCCGTCGCGTGGAGTGCCTGGCCGATCTCCCTGCCAAGGCCTGGTCGATCCCCATGCCGACGCGTGGAGTGCCTAGCCGATTCCCCTGCTAGCTGATAACCCGCCAATACGTGAAGTGCCTGGCCGATCTCCCTGCCAAGGCCTGGAGTGCCCAGACGATTCCCCTGCCGACGCGTGGAGTGCTTGGCCGATCCCCTGCCAGCTGATAACAAGCCAATACGTGAAGTGCCTGGCCGATCTCCCTGCCAAGGCCTGGAGGCCAAGCTGATTCCCCTTCCGGCGCGTGGAGTGCTTGGCTGATCCCCTGCCAGCTGATAACCCGCCAATACGTGAAGTGCCTGGCCAATCTCCCTGCCAAGGCCTGGAGTGCCCGGTCGATTCCTATGCCGAGGCGTGGAATGCCCAGCCGATCCCCCTGCCGACGCGCGGAGTGCCTAGCCGAATCCCCTGCCAGCTGATAACCCGCCAATACGTGACGTGCCTGGCGGATCTCCCTGCAAAGGCCTGGAGTGCCCGGTCGATCCCCATGCCGAGGCGTGAAGTGTCCAGCCGATTCCCCTGCCGACGCGTGGAGTGCCTAGCCGATTCTTCTTCCAGCTGATAACCCGCCAATACGTGAAGAACTGCCAAGGCCTGGAGTGCCCAGCCGATTCCCCTGCCGTCGCGTGGAGTGCCTAGCCGATTCCCCTGCCAGCTGATAACCCGCCAATATGTGAAGTGCCTGGCCGGTCTCCCTGCCAAGGCCTGGTCGATCCCCATGCCGAGGCGTGGAGTACCCAGCCGATTCCCCTGCCGACTCGTGGAGTGCCTAGCCGATTCCTCTGCCAGCTGATAACCCGCCAATATGTGAAGTGCCTGGCCGATCTCCCTGCCAAGGCCTGGAGTGAACAGCCGATTTCCCTGCCGACGCGTGGAGTGCCTAGCCGATTCTTCTTCCAGCTTATAACCCGCCAATACGTGAAGAACTGCCAAGGCCTGGAGTGCCCAGCCGATTCCCCTGCCGTCGCGTGGAGTGCCTAGCCGATTCCCCTGCCAGCTGATAACCCGCCAATATGTGAAGTGCCTGACCGGTCTCCCTGCCAAGGCCTGGTCGATCCCCATGCCGAGGCGTGGAGTACCCAGCCGATTCCCCTGCCGACTCGTGGAGTGCCTAGCCGATTCCTCTGCCAGCTGATAACCCGCCAATATGTGAAGTGCCTGGCCGATCTCCCTGCCAAGGCCTGGAGTGAACAGCCGATTTCCCTGCCGACGCGTGGAGTGCCTAGCCGATTCTTCTTCCAGCTGATAACCCGCCAATACGTGAAGAACTGCCAAGGACTGGAGTGCCCAGCCGATTCCCCTGCCGTCGCGTGGAGTGCCTAGCCGATTCCCCTGCCAGCTGATAACCCGCCAATACGTGAAGTGCCTGGCCAGTCTCCCTGCCAAGGCCTGGAGTGCCCGGTCGATCCCCATGCCGAGGCGTGGAGTGGCCAGTCGATTCCCCTGCCGACGCGTGGAGTGCCTAGCCGATTCCCCTGCCAGCTGATAACCCGTCAATACGTGAAGTGTGTGGCCGATCTCCCTGCCAAGGCCTGGAGTGCCCAGACGATTCCCCTGCCGACGCGTGGAGTGCTTGGCCGATCCCCTGATAACCCTGATGATAACCCGCCAATACGTGACGTGCCTGGCCGATCTCCCTGCCAAGGCCTGGAGTGCCCGGTCGATCCCCATGCCGAGGCGTGGAATGCCCAGCCGATTCCCCTGCCGACGCGTGGAGTGCCTAGCCGATTCTTCTGCAGGCTGATAACCCGCCAATACGTGAAGACCTGCCAAGGCCTGGAGTGCCCAGCCGATTGCCCTACCATCGCGTGGAGTGCCTGGCCGATCTTCCTGCCAAGGCCTGGAGTGCCCGGTCGATCCCCATGCCGAGGCGTGGAGTACCCAGCCGATTCCCCTGCCAAGGCCTGGAGTGCCAAGACGATCCCCTGCCGACGCGTGGAGTGCTTGGCCGATCCCCTGCTAGCTGATAACCCGCCAATACGTGAAGTGCCTGGCCGATCTCCCTGTCAAGGCCTGGAGTGCCCGGTCGATCCCCCTGCCGAGGCGTGGAGTGCCCAGCCGATTCCCCTGCCGACGCGTGGAGTGCCTAGCCGATTCCCCTGCCAGTTGATAACCCGCCAATACGTGAAGTGCCTGGCCGATCTCCCTGCCAAGGCCTGGAGTGCCCAGACTATTCCCCTGCCGACGCGTGGAGTGCTTGGCCGATCCCCTGCCAGCTGATAACCCGCCAACACGTGAAGTGCCTGGCCGATCTCCCTGCCAAGGCCTAGAGGCCAGCTGATTCCCCTTTCGACGCGTGGAGTGCTTGGCTGATCGCCTGCCAGCTGATTACCCGCCAATACGTGAAGTGCCTGGCCAATCTCCCTGCCAAGGCCTGGAGTGCCCGGTCGATTCCTATGCCGAGGCGTGGAATGCCCAGCCGATCCCCCTGCCGACGCGTGGAGTGCCTAGCCGATTCCCCTGCCAGCTGATAACACGCCAATTCGTGACGTGCCTGGCCGATCTCCCTGCCAAGGCCTGGAGTGCCCGGTCGATTCCTATGCCGAGGCGTGGAATGCCCAGCCGATCCCCCTGCCGACGCGTGGAGTGCCTAGCCGATTCCCCTGCCAGCTGATAACACGCCAATTCGTGACGTGCCTGGCCGATCTCCCTGCCAAGGCCTGGAGTGCCCGGTCGATCCCCATGCCGAGGTGTGGAGTGCCCAGCCGATTCCCCTGCCGACGCGTGGAGTGCCTAGCCGATTCTTCTGCCAGCTGATAACCCGCCGATACGTGAAGACCTGCCAAGGCCTGGAGTGCCCAGCCGATTCCACTGCCGTTGCGTGGAGTGCCTGGCCGATCTCCCTGCCAAGGCCTGGTCGATCCCCATGCCGAGGCGTGGAGTACCCAGCCGATTTTCCTGCCGACGCGTGGAGTGCCTAGCCGATTCCCCTGCCAGTTGATAACCCGCCAATACGTGAAGTGCCTGGCCGATCTCCCTGCCAAGGCCTGGAGTGCCCAGACTATTCCCCTGCCGACGCGTGGAGTGCTTGGACGATCCCCTGCCAGCTGATAACCCGCCAACACGTGAAGTGCCTGGCCGATCTCCCTGCCAAGGCCTAGAGGCCAGCTGATTCCCCTTTCGACACGTGGAGTGCTTGGCTGATCGCCTGCCAGCTGATTACCCGCCAATACGTAAAGTGCCTGGCCAATCTCCCTGCCAAGGCCTGGAGTGCCCGGTCGATTCCTATGCCGAGGCGTGGAATGCCCAGCCGATCCCCCTGCCGACGCGTGGAGTGCCTAGCCGATTCCCCTGCCAGCTGATAACACGCCAATTCGTGACGTGCCTGGCCGATCTCCCTGCCAAGGCCTGGAGTGCCCGGTCGATTCCTATGCCGAGGCGTGGAATGCCCAGCCGATCCCCCTGCCGACGCGTGGAGTGCCTAGCCGATTCCCCTGCCAGCTGATAACACGCCAATTCGTGACGTGCCTGGCCGATCTCCCTGCCAAGGCCTGGAGTGCCCGGTCGATCCCCATGCCGAGGTGTGGAGTGCCCAGCCGATTCCCCTGCCGACGCGTGGAGTGCCTAGCCGATTCTTCTGCCAGCTGATAACCCGCCGATACGTGAAGACCTGCCAAGGCCTGGAGTGCCCAGCCGATTCCACTGCCGTTGCGTGGAGTGCCTGGCCGATCTCCCTGCCAAGGCCTGGTCGATCCCCATGCCGAGGCGTGGAGTACCCAGCCGATTTTCCTGCCGACTCGTGGAGTGCCTAGCCGATTCCCCTGCCAGCTGATAACCCGCCAATACGTGAAGTGCCTGGCCGATCTCCCTGCCAAGGCCTGGAGTGCCCAGACGATTCCCCTGCCGACGCGTGGAGTGCTTGGCCGATCCCCTGCCAGCTGATAACCCGCCAATACGTGAAGTGCCTGGCCGATCTCCCTGCCAAGGCCTGGAGGCCCAGCTGATTCCCCTTCCGACGCATGGAGTGCTTGGCTGATCCCCTGCCAGCTGATTACCCACCAACACGTGAAGTGCCTGGCCGATCTCCCTGCCAAGGCCTGGAGGCCAGCTGATTCCCCTTTCGACGCGTGGAGTGCTTGGCTGATCCCCTGCCAGCTGATTACCCGCCAATACGTGAAGTGCCTGGCCAATCTCCCTGCCGACGCGTGGAGTGCCTAGCCGATTCCCCTGCCAGCTGATAACACGCCAATTCGTGACGTGCCTGGCCGATCTCCCTGCCAAGGCCTGGAGTGCCCGGTCGATTCCTATGCCGAGGCGTGGAATGCCCAGCCGATCCCCCTGCCGACGCGTGGAGTGCCTAGCCGATTCCCCTGCCAGCTGATAACACGCCAATTCGTGACGTGCCTGGCCGATCTCCCTGCCAAGGCCTGGAGTGCCCGGTCGATCCCCATGCCGAGGCGTGGAGTGCCCAGCCGATTCCCCTGCCGACGCGTGGAGTGCCTAGCCGATTCTTCTGCCAGCTGATAACCCGCCGATACGTGAAGACCTGCCAAGGCCTGGAGTGCCCAGCCGATTCCACTGCCGTTGCGTGGAGTGCCTGGCCGATCTCCCTGCCAAGGCCTGGTCGATCCCCATGCCGAGGCGTGGAGTACCCAGCCGATTTTCCTGCCGACTCGTGGAGTGCCTAGCCGATTCCCCTGCCAGCTGATAACCCGCCAATACGTGAAGTGCCTGGCCGATCTCCCTGCCAAGGCCTGGAGGCCCAGCTGATTCCCCTTCCGACGCATGGAGTGCTTGGCTGATCCCCTGCCAGCTGATTACCCACCAACACGTGAAGTGCCTGGCCGATCTCCCTGCCAAGGCCTGGAGGCCAGCTGATTCCCCTTTCGACGCGTGGAGTGCTTGGCTGATCCCCTGCCAGCTGATTACCCGCCAATACGTGAAGTGCCTGGCCAATCTCCCTGCCAAGGCCTGGAGTGCCCGGTCGATTCCTATGCCGAGGCATGGAGTTCCCAGCCGAATGCCCTGCCGTCGCGTGGAGTGCCTGGCCCATCTCCCTGCCAAGGCCTGGTCGATCCCTATGCCGAGGCGTGGAGTTCCCAGCCGATTGCCCTACCGTCGCGTGGAGTGCCTGGCCCATCTCCCTGCCAAGGCTTGGAGTGCTGGTCGATCCCCATGCCGAGGCGTGGAGTTCCCAGACGATTGCCCTGCCGTCGCGTGGAGTGCCTGGCCCATCTCCCTGCCAAGGCCTGGAGTGCCGGTCGATCCCCATGCCGAGGCGTGGAGTACCCAACCGATGCCCCTGCCGACGCGTGGAGTGCCTAGCCGATTCCCCTGCCAGCTGATAACCCGCCAATACGTGAAGTGCCTGGACGATCTCCCTGCCAAGGCCTGGAGTGCCCAGACGATTCCCCTGCCGACGCGTGGATTGCTTGGCCGATCCCCTGCCAGCTGATAACCCGCCAATACGTGAAGTGCCTGGCCGATCTCCCTGCCAAGGCCTGGAGGCCCAGCTGATTCCCCTTCCGACGCATGGACTGCTTGGCTGATCCCCTGCCTGCTGATTACCCGCCAATACGTGAAGGGCCTGGCCAATCTCCCTGCCAAGGCCTGGAGTGCCCGGTCGATTCCTATGCCAAGGCGTGGAATGCCCAGCCGATCCCCCTGCCGACGCGTGGAGTTCCTAGCCGATTCCAGTGCCAGCTGATAACCCGCCAATACGTGAAGTGCCTGGCCGATCTCCCTGCCAAGGCCTGGAGTGCCCGGTCGATCCCCATGCCGACGCGTGGAGTGCTTGGCCGATCCCCTGCCAGCTGATAACCCGCCAATACGTGAAGTGCCTGGCCGATCTCCCTGCCAAGGCCTGGAATGCCGATCTCCCTGCCAAGGCCTGGAGTGCCCGGTCGATCCCCATGCCGACGCGTGGAGTGCTTGGCCGATCCCCTGCCAGCTGATAACCCGCCAATACGTGAAGTGCCTGGCCATCTCCCTGCCAAGGCCTGGAGTGCCCGGTCGATTCCTATGCCGAGGCGTGGAATGCCCAGCCGATCCCCCTGCCGACGCGTGAAGTGCCTAGCCGATTCCCCTGCCAGCTGATAACCCGCCAATACGTGAAGTGCCTGGCCAATCTCCCTGCCAAGGCCTGGAGTGCCCTGTCGATTCCTATGCCGAGGCGTGGAATGCCCAGCCGATCCCCATGCCGACGCGTGGAGTGCTTGGCTAATCCCCTGCCAGCTGATTACCCGCCAATACGTGAAGTGCCTGGCCAATCTCCCTGCCAAGGCCTGGAGTGCCCGGTCGATTCCTATGCCAAGGCGTGGAATGCCCAGCCGATCCCCCTGCCGACGCGTGGAGTTCCTAGCCGATTCCCGTGCCAGCTGATAACCCGCCAATACGTGAAGTGCCTGGCCGATCTCCCTGCCAAGGCCTGGAGTGCCCGGTCGATCCCCATGCCGACGCGTGGAGTGCTTGGCCGATTTCCTGCCAGCTGATAACCCGCCAATACGTGAAGTGCCTGGCCGATCTCCCTGCCAAGGCCTGGAATGCCCGGTCGATCCCCATGCCGAGGCGTGGAGTGCCCAGCCGATTCCCTTGCCGACGCGTGGAGTGCCTAGCCGATTCTTCTGCCAGCTGATAACCCGCCAATACGTGAAGACCTGCCAAGGCCTGGAGTGCCCAGCCGATTCCCCTGCCGTCGCGTGGAGTGCCTGGCCTATCTCCCTGCCAAGGCCTGGTCGATCCCCATGCCGAGGCGTGGAGTACCCAGCCGATTCCCTTGCCGACGCGTGGAGTGCCTAGCCGATTCTTCTGCCAGCTGATAACCCGCCAATACGTGAAGACCTGCCAAGGCCTGGAGTGGCCAGCCGATACCCCTGCCGACGCGTGGAGTGCTTGGCCGATCCCCTGCCAGCCGATAACCCGCCAATACGTGAAGTGCCTGGCCGATCTCCCTGCCAAGGCCTGGAGTGCCCAGCCGATTGCCCTGCCGTCGCGTGGAGTGCCTGGCCGATCTTCCTGCCAAGGCCTGGAGTGCCCGGTCGATCCCCATGCCGAGGCGTGGAGTACCCAGCCGATTCCCCTGCCAAGGCCTGGAGTGCCAAGACGATTCCCCTGCCGACGCGTGGAGTGCCCAGCCGATCCCCTGCCAGCTGATAGCCCGCCAATACGTGAAGTGCCTGGCCGATCTCCCTGTCAAGGCCTGGAGTGCCCGGTCGATCCCCATGCCGAGGCGTGGAGTGCCCAGCCGATTCCCCTGCCGACGCGTGGAGTGCCTAGCCGATTCTTCTGCCAGCTGATAACCCGCCGATACGTGAAGACCTGCCAAGGCCTGGAGTGCCCAGCCGATTCCACTGCCGTTGCGTGGAGTGCCTGGCCGATCTCCCTGCCAAGGCCTGGTCGATCCCCATGCCGAGGCGTGGAGTACCCAGCCGATTTTCCTGCCGACGCGTGGAATGCCTAGCCGATTCCCCTACCAGTTGATAACCCGCCAATACGTTAAGTGCCTGGCCGATCTCCCTGTCAAGGCCTGGAGTGCCCAGACTATTCCCCTTCCAGCTGATAACCCGCCAATACGTGAAGTGCCTGGACGATCTCCCTGCCAAGGCCTGGAGTGCCCAGACGATCCCCCTGCCGACGCGTGGAGTGCTTGGCCGGTCCCCTGCCAGATGATAACTCGCCAATACGTGACGTGCCTGGCCGATCTCCCTGCCAAGGCCTGGAGTGCCCAGACGATTCCCCTGCCGACGCGTAAAGTGCTTGGCCGATCCCCTGCCAGCTGATAACCCGCCAATACGTGACGTGCCTGGCCGATCTCCCTACCAAGGCCTGGAGTGCCCAGCCGATTCCCCTGCCGAGGCGTGGAGTGCCCAGCCGATTCCCTTGCCGACGCGTGGAGTGCCTAGCCGATTCTTCTGCCAGCTGATAACCCGCCAATACGTGAAGACCTGCCAAGGCCTGGAGTGCCCAGCCGATTCCCCTGCCGTCGCGTGGAGTGCCTGGCCTATCTCCCTGCCAAGGCCTGGTCGATCCCCATGCCGAGGCGTGGAGTACCCAGCCGATTCCCCTGCCGACGCGTGGAGTGCTTGGCCGATCCCTTGCCAGATGATAACCCGCCAACACGTGACGTGCCTGGCCGATCTCCCTGTCAAGGCCTGGAGTGCCCGGTCGATCCCCATGCCGAGGCGTGGAGTGGCCAGCCGATTCCCCTGCCGACGCGTGGAGTGCCTAGCCGATTCCCCTGCCTGCTGATAACCCGACAATACGTGAAGTGTGTGGCCGATCTCCCTGCCAAGGCCTGGAGTGCCCAGACGATTCCCCTGCCGACGCGTGGAGTGCTTGGCCGATCCCCTGCCAGCTGATTACCCGCCAATACGTGACGTGCCTGGTCGATCTCCCTGCCAAGGCCTGGAGTGCCCAGACGATTCCCCTGCCGATGCGTAAAGTGCTTGGCCGATCCCCTGCCAGCTGATAACCCGCCAATACGTGACGTGCCTGGCCGATCTCCCTACCAAGGCCTGGAGTGCCCAGCCGATTCCCCTTCCGACGCGTGGAGTTCTTTGCCGATCCCCTGCCAGATGATAACCCGCCAATACGTGACTTGCCTGGCCGATCTCCCTGCCAAGGCCTGGATTGCCCGGTCGATCCCCATGCCGAGGCGTGGAGTGCCCAGCCGATTCCCCTACCGACGCGTGGAGTGCCTAGCCGATTCTTTTGCAGGCTGATAACCCGCCAATACGTGAAGACCTGCCAAGGCCTGGAGTGCCCAGCCGATTGCCCTGCCTTCGCGTGGAGTGCCTGGCCGATCTCCCTGCCAAGCCCTGGAGTGCCCAGACGATTCCCCTGCCGACGCGTGGAGTGCTTGGCCAATCCCCTGCCAGCTGATAACCCGCCAATACGTGAAGTGCCTGGCCGATCTCCCTGCCAAGGCCTGGAGTACCCAGCCGATTCCCCTGCCGACGCGTGGAGTGCTTGGCCGATCTCCTGCCAGATGATAACCCGCCAACACGTGACGTGCCTGGCCGATCTCCCTGTCAAGGCCTGGAGTGCCCGGTCGATCCCCATGCCGAGGCGTGGAGTGCTTGGCCGATCCCCTGCCAGCTGATAACCCGCCAACACGTGAAGTGCCTGGCCGATCTCCCTGCCAAGGCCTGGAGGCCCAGCTGATTCCCCTTCCGACGCGTGGAGTGCGTGGCTGATCCCCTGCCAGCTTATTACCCGCCAATACGTGAAGTGCCTGGCCAATCTCCCTGCCAAGGCCTGGAGTGCCCGGTCGATTCCTATGCCGAGGCGTGGAATGCCCAGCCGATCCCCCTGCAGACGCGTGGAGTGCTTAGCCGATTCCCCTGCCAGCTGATAGCCCGCCAATACGTGGCGTGTCTGGCCGATCTCCCTGCCAAGGCCTGGAGTGCCCAGACGATTCCCCTGCCGACGCGTGGAGTGCTTGGCCGATCCCCTGTCAAGGCCTGGAGTGCCCGGTCGATCCCCATGCCGAGGCGTGGAGTGGCCAGCCGATTCCCCTGCCGACGCGTGGAGTGCCTAGCCGATTCCCCTGCCAGCTGATAACCCGCCAATACGTGAAGTGTGTGGCCGATCTCCCTGCCAAGGCCTGGAGCGCCCAGACGATTCCCCTGCCGACGCGTGGAGTGCTTGGCCGATCCCCTGCCAGCTGATTACCCGCCAATACGTGAAGTGCCTGGCCAATCTCCCTGCCAAGGCCAATAACCCGCCAACACCTGACGTGCCTGGCCGATCTCCCTGTCAAGGCCTGGAGTGCCCGGTCGATCCCCATGCCGAGGCGTGGAGTGCCCAGCCGATTCCCTTGCCGACGCCTGGAGTGCCTAGCCGATTCTTCTGCCAGCTGATAACCCGCCAATACGTGAAGACCTGCCAAGGCCTGGAGTGCCCAGCCGATTCCCCTGCCGTCGCGTGGAGTGCCTGGCCGATCTCCCTGCCGAGGCCTGGTCGATCCCCATGCCGAGGCGTGGAGTACCCAGCCGATTCCCCTGCCGACGCGTGGAGTGCCTAGCCGATTCCCCTGCCAGTTGATAACCCGCCAATACGTGAAGTGCCTGGCCGATCTCCCTGCCAAGGCCTGGAATGCCCAGCCGATTCTCCTGCCGACGCGTGGAGTGCTTGGCCGATCCCTTGCCAGATGATAACCCGCCAACACGTGACGTGACTGGCCAATCTCCCTGTCAAGGCCTGGAGTGCCAGGTCGATCCCCATGCCGAGGCGTGGAGTGGCCAGCCGATTCCCCTGCCGATGCGTGGAGTGCCTAGCCGATTCCCCTGCCAGCTGATAACCCGCCAATACGTGAAGTGTGTGGCCGATCTCCCTGCCAAGGCCTGGAGTGCCCAGACGATTCCCCTGCCGATGCGTAAAGTGCTTGGCCGATCCCCTGCCAGCTGATAACCCGCCAATACGTGACGTGCCTGGCCGATCTCCCTACCAAGGCCTGGAGTGCCCAGCCGATTCCCCTTCCGACGCGTGGAGTTCTTTGCCGATCCCCTGCCAGATGATAACCCGCCAATACGTGACTTGCCTGGCCGATCTCCCTGCCAAGGCCTGGATTGCCCGGTCGATCCCCATGCCGAGGCGTGGAGTGCCCAGCCGATTCCCCTACCGACGCGTGGAGTGCCTAGCCGATTCTTTGCAGGCTGATAACCCGCCAATACGTGAAGACCTGCCAAGGCCTGGAGTGCCCAGACGATTCCCCTGCCGACGCGTAAAGTGCTTGGCCGATTCCCCTGCCAGCTGATAACCCGCCAACACGTGAAGTGCCTGGCCGATCTCCCTGCCAAGGCCTGGAGGCCCAGCTGATTCCCCTTCCGACGCGTGGAGTGCGTGGCTGATCCCTTGCCAGCTTATTACCCGCCAATACGTGAAGTGCCTGGCCAATCTCCCTGCCAAGGCCTGGAATGCCCGGTCGATTCCTATGCCGAGGCGTGGAATGCCCAGCCGATCCCCCTGCCGACGCGTGGAGTGCCTAGCCGATTCCCCTGCCAGCTGATAACCCGCCAATACGTGACGTGCCTGGCCGATCTCCCTGCCAAGGCCTGGAGTGCCCGGTCGATCCCCATGCCGAGGTGTGGAGTGCCCAGCCGATTCCCCTGCCGACGCGTGGAGTGCCTAGCCGATTCTTCTTCCAGCTGATAACCCGCCAATATGTGAAGACCTGCCAAGGCCTGGAGTGCCCAGCCGATTCCCCTGCCGTCGCGTGGAGTGCCTGGCCGATGTCCCTGGCAAGGCCTGGTCGATCCCCATGCCGAGGCGTGGAGTACCCAGCCGATTCCCCTGCCGACGCGTGGAGTGCCTAGACGATTCTCCTGCCAGTTGATAACCCGCCAATACGTGAAGTGCCTGGCCGATCTCCCTGCCAAGGCCTGGAGTGCCCAGACGATTCCCCTGCCGACGCGTGGAGTGCTTGGCCGATCCCCTGCCAGCTGATAACCCGCCAACACGTGAAGTGCCTGGCCGATCTCCCTGCCAAGGCCTGGAGGCCCAGCTGATTCCCCTTCCGACGCGTGGAGTGCGTGGCTGATCCCCTGCCAGCTTATTACCCGCCAATACGTGAAGTGCCTGGCCAATCTCCCTGCCAAGGCCTGGAGTGCCCGGTCGATTCCTATGCCGAGGCGTGGAATGCCCAGCCGATCCCCCTGCAGACGCGTGGAGTGCTTAGCCGATTCCCCTGCCAGCTGATAGCCCGCCAATACGTGGCGTGTCTGGCCGATCTCCCTGCCAAGGCCTGGAGTGCCCAGACGATTCCCCTGCCGACGCGTGGAGTGCTTGGCCGATCCCCTGTCAAGGCCTGGAGTGCCCGGTCGATCCCCATGCCGAGGCGTGGAGTGGCCAGCCGATTCCCCTGCCGACGCGTGGAGTGCCTAGCCGATTCCCCTGCCAGCTGATAACCCGCCAATACGTGAAGTGTGTGGCCGATCTCCCTGCCAAGGCCTGGAGCGCCCAGACGATTCCCCTGCCGACGCGTGGAGTGCTTGGCCGATCCCCTGCCAGCTGATTACCCGCCAATACGTGAAGTGCCTGGCCAATCTCCCTGCCAAGGCCAATAACCCGCCAACACCTGACGTGCCTGGCCGATCTCCCTGTCAAGGCCTGGAGTGCCCGGTCGATCCCCATGCCGAGGCGTGGAGTGCCCAGCCGATTCCCTTGCCGACGCCTGGAGTGCCTAGCCGATTCTTCTGCCAGCTGATAACCCGCCAATACGTGAAGACCTGCCAAGGCCTGGAGTGCCCAGCCGATTCCCCCTGCCGTCGCGTGGAGTGCCTGGCCGATCTCCCTGCCGAGGCCTGGTCGATCCCCATGCCGAGGCGTGGAGTACCCAGCCGATTCCCCTGCCGACGCGTGGAGTGCCTAGCCGATTCCCCTGCCAGTTGATAACCCGCCAATACGTGAAGTGCCTGGCCGATCTCCCTGCCAAGGCCTGGAATGCCCAGCCGATTCTCCTGCCGACGCGTGGAGTGCTTGGCCGATCCCTTGCCAGATGATAACCCGCCAACACGTGACGTGACTGGCCGATCTCCCTGTCAAGGCCTGGAGTGCCAGGTCGATCCCCATGCCGAGGCGTGGAGTGGCCAGCCGATTCCCCTGCCGATGCGTGGAGTGCCTAGCCGATTCCCCTGCCAGCTGATAACCCGCCAATACGTGAAGTGTGTGGCCGATCTCCCTGCCAAGGCCTGGAGTGCCCAGACGATTCCCCTGCCGACGCGTGGAGTGCTTGGCCGATTCCCAGCCAGCTGATTACCCGCCAATACGTGAAGTGCCGGGCCGATCTCCTGCCAAGGCCTGGAGGCCCAGCCGATTCCCCTGCCGACGCGTGGAGTGCTTGGCCGATCCCCTGCCAGCTGATAACCCGCCAATACGTGAAGTGCCGGGCCGATCTCCCTGCCAAGGCCTGGAGGCCCAGCCGATTCCCCTGCCGACGCGTGGAGTGCTTGGCCGATCCCCTGCCAGATGATAACCCGCCAATACGTGACGTGCCTGGCCGATCTCCCTGCCAAGGCCTGGAGTGCCCAGACGATTCCCCTGCCGACGCGTAAAGTGCTTGGCCGATCCCCTGCCAGCTGATAACCCGCCAATACGTGACTTGCCTGGCCGATCTCCCTGCCAAGGACTGGATTGCCCGGTCGATTCCCATGCCGAGGCGTGGAGTGCCCAGCCGATTCCCCTGCCGTCGCGTGGAGTGCCTGGCCTATCTCCCTGCCAAGGCCTGGTCGATCCCCATGCCGAGGCGTGGAGTACCCAGCCGATTCCCCTGCCGACGCGTGGAGTGCTTGGCCGATCCCTTGCCAGATGATAACCCGCCAACACGTGACGTGCCTGGCCGATCTCCCTGTCAAGGCCTGGAGTGCCCGGTCGATCCCCATGCCGAGGCGTGGAGTGGCCAGCCGATTCCCCTGCCGACGCGTGGAGTGCCTAGCCGATTCCCCTGCCTGCTGATAACCCGACAATACGTGAAGTGTGTGGCCGATCTCCCTGCCAAGGCCTGGAGTGCCCAGACGATTCCCCTGCCGACGCGTGGAGTGCTTGGCCGATCCCCTGCCAGCTGATTACCCGCCAATACGTGACGTGCCTGGTCGATCTCCCTGCCAAGGCCTGGAGTGCCCAGACGATTCCCCTGCCGATGCGTAAAGTGCTTGGCCGATCCCCTGCCAGCTGATAACCCGCCAATACGTGACGTGCCTGGCCGATCTCCCTACCAAGGCCTGGAGTGCCCAGCCGATTCCCCTTCCGACGCGTGGAGTTCTTTGCCGATCCCCTGCCAGATGATAACCCGCCAATACGTGACTTGCCTGGCCGATCTCCCTGCCAAGGCCTGGATTGCCCGGTCGATCCCCATGCCGAGGCGTGGAGTGCCCAGCCGATTCCCCTACCGACGCGTGGAGTGCCTAGCCGATTCCCCTGCCAGCTGATAACCCGCCAATACGTGACGTGCCTGGCCGATCTCCCTGCCAAGGCCTGGAGTGCCCGGTCGATCCCCATGCCGAGGTGTGGAGTGCCCAGCCGATTCCCCTGCCGACGCGTGGAGTGCCTAGCCGATTCTTCTTCCAGCTGATAACCCGCCAATACGTGAAGACCTGCCAAGGCCTGGAGTGCCCAGCCGATTGCCCTGCCTTCGCGTGGAGTGCCTGGCCGATCTCCCTGCCAAGCCCTGGAGTGCCCAGACGATTCCCCTGCCGACGCGTGGAGTGCTTGGCCAATCCCCTGCCAGCTGATAACCCGCCAATACGTGAAGTGCCTGGCCGATCTCCCTGCCAAGGCCTGGAGTACCCAGCCGATTCCCCTGCCGACGCGTGGAGTGCTTGGCCGATCTCCTGCCAGATGATAACCCGCCAACACGTGACGTGCCTGGCCGATCTCCCTGTCAAGGCCTGGAGTGCCCGGTCGATCCCCATGCCGAGGCGTGGAGTGCTTGGCCGATCCCCTGCCAGCTGATAACCCGCCAACACGTGAAGTGCCTGGCCGATCTCCCTGCCAAGGCCTGGAGGCCCAGCTGATTCCCCTTCCGACGCGTGGAGTGCGTGGCTGATCCCTTGCCAGCTTATTACCCGCCAATACGTGAAGTGCCTGGCCAATCTCCCTGCCAAGTCCTGGAGTGCCCGGTCGATTCCTATGCCGAGGCGTGGAATGCCCAGCCGATCCCCCTGCCGACGCGTGGAGTGCCTAGCCGATTCCCCTGCCAGCTGATAACCCGCCAATACGTGACGTGCCTGGCCGATCTCCCTGCCAAGGCCTGGAGTGCCCGGTCGATCCCCATGCCGAGGTGTGGAGTGCCCAGCCGATTCCCCTGCCGACGCGTGGAGTGCCTAGCCGATTCTTCTTCCAGCTGATAACCCGCCAATATGTGAAGACCTACCAAGGCCTGGAGTGCCCAGCCGATTCCCCTGCTGTCGCGTGGAGTGCCTGGCCGATCTCCCTGCCAAGGCCTGGTCGATCCCCATGCCGAGGCGTGGAGTACCCAGCCGATTCCCCTGCCGACGCGTGGAGTGCTTGGCCGATCTCCTGCCAGTTGATAACCCGCCAATACGTGAAGTGCCTGGCCGATCTCCCTGCCAAGGCCTGGAGTGCCCAGACGATTCCCCTGCCGACGCGTGGAGTGCTTGGCCGATCCCCTGCCAGCTGATAACCCGCCAACACGTGAAGTGCCTGGCCGATCTCCCTGCCAAGGCCTGGAGGCCCAGCTGATTCCCCTTCCGACGCGTGGAGTGCGTGGCTGATCCCCTGCCAGCTGATTACCCGCCAATACGTGAAGTGCCTGGCCAATCTCCCTGCCAAGGCCTGGAGTGCCCGGTCGATTCCTATGCCGAGGCGTGGAATGCCCAGCCGATCCCCCTGCCGACGCGTGGAGTGCCTAGCCGATTCCCCTGTCAGCTGATAACCCGCCAATACGTGACGTGCCTGGCCGATCTCCCTGCCAAGGCCTGGAGTGCCCGGTCGATCCCCATGCCGAGGTGTGGAGTGCCCAGCCGATTCCCCTGCCGACGCGTGGAGTGCCTAGCCGATTCTTCTTCCAGCTGATAACCCGCCAATACGTGAAGACCTGCCAAGGCCTGGAGTGCCCAGCCGATTCCCCTGCCGTCGCGTGGAGTGCCTGGCCGATCTCCCCTGCCAAAGCCTGGTCGATCCCCATGCCGAGGCCTGGAGTACCCAGCCGATTCCCCTGCCGACGCGTGGAGTGCCTAGCCGATACCCCTGCCAGCTGATAACCCGCCAATACGTGAAATGTGTGGCCGATCTCCCTGCCAAGGCCTGGAGTGCCCAGACGATTCCCCTGCCGACGCGTGGAGTGCTTGGCCGATCCCCTGCCAGCTGATTACCCGCCAATACGTGAAGTGCCTGGCCAATCTCCCTGCCAAGTCCAATAACCCGCCAACACCTGACGTGCCTGGCCGATCTCCCTGTCAAGGCCTGGAGTGCCCGGTCGATTCCCATGCCGAGGCGTGGAGTGCCCAGCCGATTCCCTTGCCGACGCGTGGAGTGCCTAGCCGATTCTTCTGCCAGCTGATAACCCGCCAATACGTGAAGACCTGCCAAGGCCTGGAGTGCCCAGCCGATTCCCCTGCCGTCGCGTGGAGTGCCTGGCCGATCTCCCTGCCGAGGCCTGGTCGATCCCCATGCCGAGGCGTGGAGTACCCAGCCGATTCCCCTGCCGACGCGTGGAGTGCCTAGCCGATTCCCCTGCCAGTTGATAACCCGCCAATACGTGAAGTGCCTGGCCGATCTCCCTGCCAAGGCCTGGAATGCCCAGCCGATTCTCCTGCCGACGCGTGGAGTGCTTGGCCGATCCCTTGCCAGATGATAACCCGCCAACACGTGACGTGACTGGCCGATCTCCCTGTCAAGGCCTGGAGTGCCAGGTCGATCCCCATGCCGAGGCGTGGAGTGGCCAGCCGATTCCCCTGCCGATGCGTGGAGTGCCTAGCCGATTCCCCTGCCAGCTGATAACCCGCCAATACGTGAAGTGTGTGGCCGATCTCCCTGCCAAGGCCTGGAGTGCCCAGACGATTCCCCTGCCGACGCGTGGAGTGCTTGGCCGATTCCCAGCCAGCTGATTACCCGCCAATACGTGAAGTGCCGGGCCGATCTCCTGCCAAGGCCTGGAGGCCCAGCCGATTCCCCCTGCCGACGCGTGGAGTGCTTGGCCGATCCCCTGCCAGCTGATAACCCGCCAATACGTGAAGTGCCGGGCCGATCTCCCTGCCAAGGCCTGGAGGCCCAGCCGATTCCCCTGCCGACGCGTGGAGTGCTTGGCCGATCCCCTGCCAGATGATAACCCGCCAATACGTGACGTGCCTGGCCGATCTCCCTGCCAAGGCCTGGAGTGCCCAGACGATTCCCCTGCCGACGCGTAAAGTGCTTGGCCGATCCCCTGCCAGCTGATAACCCGCCAATACGTGACTTGCCTGGCCGATCTCCCCTGCCAAGGACTGGATTGCCCGGTCGATTCCCATGCCGAGGCGTGGAGTGCCCAGCCGATTCCTCTGCCGACGCGTGGAGTGCCTAGCCGATTCTTCTGCAGGCTGATAACCCGCCAATACGTGAAGACCTGCCAAGGCCTGGAGTGCCCAGCCGATTGCCCTGCCGTCGCGTGAAGTGCCGGGCCGATCTCCCTGCCAAGGTCTGGAGGCCCAGCCGATTCCCCTGCCGACGCGTGGAGTGCTTGGCCGATCCCCTGCCAGATGATAACCCGCCAATACGTGACGTGCCTGGCCGATCTCCCTGCCAAGGCCTGGAATGCCCAGCCGATTCTCCTGCCGACGCGTGGAGTGCTTGGCCGATCCCCTGCCAGCTGATAACCCGCCAATACGTGAAGTGCCGGGCCGATCTCCCTGCCAAGGCCTGGAGGCCCAGCCGATCCCCCTGCCGACGCGTGGAGTTCCTAGCCGATTCCCGTGCCAGCCGATAACCCGCCAATACGTGAAGTGCCTGGCCGATCTCCCTGCCAAGGCCTGGAGTGCCCGGTCGATCCCCATGCCGACGCGTGGAGTGCTTGGCCGATCCCCTGCCAGCTGATAACCCGCCAATACGTGACTTGCCTGGCCGATCTCCCTGCCAAGGACTGGATTGCCCGGTCGATTCCCATGTCGAGGCGTGGAGTGCCCAGCCGATTCCTCTGCCGACGCGTGGATTGCCTAGCCGATTCTTCTGCAGGCTGATAACCCGCCAATACGTGAAGACCTGCCAAGGCCTGGAGTGCCCAGCCGATTGCCCTGCCGTCGCGTGAAGTGCCGGGCCGATCTCCCTGCCAAGGTCTGGAGTGCCCAGACGATTCCCCTGCAGACGCGTAAAGTGCTTGGCCGATCCCCTGCCAGCTGATAACACGCCAATACGTGACGAGCCTGGCCGATCTCCCTACCAAGGCCTGGAGTGCCCAGCCGATTCCCCTGCCGACGCGTGGAGTTCTTTGCCGATCCCCTGCCAGATGATAACCCGCCAATACGTGACTTGCCTGGCCGATCTCCCTGCCAAGGACTGGATTGCCCAGCCGATTCCTCTGCCGACGCGTGGAGTGCCTAGCCGATTCTTCTGCAGGCTGATAACCCGCCAATACGTTAAGACCTGTCAAGGCCTGGAGTGCCCAGCCGATTGCCCTGCCGTCGCGTGGAGTGCCTGGCCG
Source organism: Drosophila malerkotliana malerkotliana (assembly GCA_018153235.1). NCBI lineage: Eukaryota > Metazoa > Arthropoda > Insecta > Diptera > Drosophilidae > Drosophila > Drosophila malerkotliana. Next base: position 3,059,939 of record JAECXV010000096.1, on the reverse strand, counting down.
ATCTCCCTGCCAAGCCCTGGAGTGCCCAGACGATTCCCCTGCCGACGCGTGGAGTGCTTGGCCGATCCCCTGCCAGCTGATAACCCGCCAATACGTGAAGTGCCTGGCCGATCTCCCTGCCAAGGCCTGGAGTACCCAGCCGATTCCCCTGCCGACGCGTGGAGTGCTTGGCCGATCTCCTGCCAGATGATAACCCGCCAACACGTGACGTGCCTGGCCAATCTCCCTGTCAAGGCCTGAAGTGCCCGGTCGATCCCCATGCCGAGGCGTGGAGTGCCTAGCCGATTGCCCTGCCGACGCGTGGAGTGCCTAGCCGATTCTTCTGCCAGCTGATAACCCGCCAATACGTGAAGCCGACCTACCAAGGCCTGGAGTGCCCAGCCGATTCCCCTGCCGTCGCGTGGAGTGCCTGGCCGATCTCCCTGCCAAGGCCTGGTCGATCCCCATGCCGAGGCGTGGAGTACCCAGCCGATTCCCCTGCCGACGCGTGGAGTGTCTAGACGATTCTCCTGCCAGTTGATAACCAGCCAATACGTGAAGTGCCTGGCCGATCTCCCTGCCAAGGCCTGGAGTGCCCAGACGATTCCCCTGCCGACGCGTGGAGTGCTTGGCCGATCCCCTGCCAGCTGATAACCCGCCAACACGTGAAGTGCCTGGTCGATCTCCCTGCCAAGGCCTGGAGGCCCAGCTGATTCCCCTTCCGACGCGTGGAGTGCGTGGCTGATCCCCTGCCAGCTGATTACCCGCCAATACGTGAAGTGCCTGGCCAATCTCCCTGCCAAGGCCTGGAGTGCCCGGTCGATTCCTATGCCGAGGCGTGGAATGCCCAGCCGATCCCCCTGCCGACGCGTGGAGTGCCTAGCCGATTCCCCTGCCAGCTGATAACCCGCCAATACGTGACGTGCCTGGCCGATCTCCCTGCCAAGGCCTGGAGTGCCCGGTCGATCCCCATGCCGAGGTGTGGAGTGCCCAGCCGATTCCCCTGCCGACGCGTGGAGTGCCTAGCCGATTCTTCTTCCAGCTGATAACCCGCCAATACGTGAAGACCTGCCAAGGCCTGGAGTGCCCAGCCGATTCCCCTGCCGTCGCGTGGAGTGCCTGGCCGATCTCCCTGCCAAAGCCTGGTCGATCCCCATGCCGAGGCCTGGAGTACCCAGCCGATTCCCCTGCCGACGCGTAGAGTGCCTAGCCGATACCCCTGCCAGCTGATAACCCGCCAATACGTGAAATGTGTGGCCGATCTCCCTGCCAAGGCCTGGAGTGCCCAGACGATTCCCCTGCCGACGCGTGGATTTCTTGGCCGATCCCCTGCCAGCTGATTACCCGCCAATACGTGAAGTGCCTGGCCAATCTCCCCTGCCAAGTCCAATAACCCGCCAACACCTGACGTGCCTGGCCGATCTCCCCTGTCAAGGCCTGGAGTGCCCGGTCGATTCCCATGCCGAGGCGTGGAGTGCCCAGCCGATTCCCTTGCCGACGCGTGGAGTGCCTAGCCGATTCTTCTGCCAGCTGATAACCCGCCAATACGTGAAGACCTGCCATGGCCTGGAGTGCCCAGCCGATTCCCCTGCCGTCGCGTGGAGTGCCTGGCCGATCTCCCTGCCAAGGCCTGGTCGATCCCCATGCCGAGGCGTGGAGTGGCCAGCCGATTCCCCTGCCGACGCGTGGAGTGCCTAGCCGATTCCCCTGCCAGTTGATAACCCGCCAATACCTGAAGTGTGTGGCCGATCTCCCTGCCAAGGCCTGGAGTGCCCAGACGATTCCCCTGCCGACGCGTGGAGTGCTTGGCCGGTCCCCTGCCAGATGATAACTCGCCAATACGTGACGTGCCTGGCCGATCTCCCTGCCAAGGCCTGGAGTGCCCAGACGATTCCCCTGCCGACGCGTAAAGTGCTTGGCCGATCCCCTGCCAGCTGATAACCCGCCAATACGTGACGTGCCTGGCCGATCTCCCTGCCAAGGCCTGGAATGCCCAGCCGATCCCCATGCCGAGGCGTGGAGTGGCCAGCCGATTCCCCTGCCGACGCGTGGAGTGCCTAGCCGATTCCCCTGCCAGTTGATAACCCGCCAATACCTGAAGTGCCTGGCCGATCTCCCTACCAAGGCCTGGAATGCCCAGCCGATTCCCCTGCCGACGCGTGGAGTGCTTGGCCGATCCCTTGCCAGCTGATAACCCGCCAACACGTGACGTGACTGGCCGATCTCCCTGTCAAGGCCAGGAGTGCCCGGTCGATCCCCATGCCGAGGCGTGGAGTGGCCAGCGTATTCCCCTGCCGACGCGTGGAGTGCCTAGCGGATTCCCCTGCCAGCTGATAACCCGCCAATACGTGAAGTGTGTGGCCGATCTCCCTGCCAAGGCCTGGAGTGCCCAGACGATTCCCCTGCCGACGCGTGGAGTGCTTGGCCGATCCCCTGCCAGCTGATTACCCGCCAATACGTGAAGTGCCTGGCCGATCTCCCTGCCAAGGCCTGGAGTACCCAGCCGATTCCCCTGCCGACGCGTGGAGTGCTTGGCCGATCCCCTGCCAGATGATAACCCGCCAACACGTGACGTGCCTGGCCGATCTCCCTGTCAAGGCCTGGAGGCCCAGCCGATTCCCCTGCCGACGCGTGGAGTGCTTGGCCGATCCCCTGCCAGCTGATAACCCGCCAATACGTGAAGTGCCTGGCCAATCTCCAAGGCCTGGAGTACCCAGCCGATTCCCTTGCCGAAGCGTGGAGTGCTAGGCCGATCCCCTGCCAGCTGATTACCCGCCAATACGTGAAGTGCCGGGCCGATCTCCCTGCCAAGGCCTGGAGGCCCAGCCGATTCCCCTGCCGACGCGTGGAGTGCTTGGCCGATCCCCTGCCAGCTGATAACCCGCCAATACGTGAAGTGCCTGGCCGATCTCCCTGCCAAGGCCTGGAGTACCCAGCCGATTCCCCTGCCGACGCGTGGAGTGCTTGGCCGGTCCCCTGCCAGATGATAACTCGCCAACGTGTGACGTGCCTGGCCGATCTCCCTGTCAAGGCCTGGAGTGCCCGGTCGATCCCCATGCCGAGGCGTGGAGTGCCTAGCCGATTCCCCTGCCAGTTGATAACCCGCCAATACGTGAAGTGCCTGGCCGATCTCCCTGCCAAGGCCTGGAGTACCCAGCCGATTCCCCTGCCGACGCGTGGAGTGCTTGGCCGATCCCCTGCCAGATGATAACCCGCCAACACGTGACGTGCTTGGCCGATCTCCCTGTCAAGGCCTGGAGTGCCCGGTCGATCCCCATGCCGAGGCGTGGAGTGCCCAGCCGATTCCCCTGCCGACGCGTGGAGTGCCTAGCCGATTCTTCTGCCAGCTGATAACCCGCCAATACGTGAAGACCTGCCAAGGCCTGGAGTGCCCAGCCGATTCCCCTGCCGTCGCGTGGAGTGCCTGGCCGATCTCCCTGCAAAGGCCTGGAGTACCCAGCCGATTCCCCTGCCGACGCGTGGAGTGCTTGGCCGATCCCCTGCCAGATGATAACCCGCCAACACGTGACGTGCTTGGCCGATCTCCCTGTCAAGGCCTGGAGTGCCCGGTCGATCCCCATGCCGAGGCCTGGAGTACCAAGCCGATTCCCCTGCCGACTCGTAGAGTGCCTAGCCAATTCCCCTGCCAGCTGATAACCCGCCAATACGTGAAGTGCCTGGCCAATCTCCCTGCCAAGGCCTGGAGTGCCCAGACGATTCCCCTGCCGACGCGTGGAGTGCTTGGCCGATCCCCTGTCAAGGCCTGGAGTGCCCGGTCGATCCCCATGCCGAGGCGTGGAGTGCCCAGCCGATTCCCTTGCCGACGCGTGGAGTGCCTAGCCGATTCTTCTGCCAGCTGATAACCCGCCAATACGTGAAGACCTGCCAAGGCCTGGAGTGCCCAGCCGATTCCCCTGCCGTCGCGTGGAGTGCCTGGCCTATCTCCCTGCCAAGGCCTGGTCGATCCCCATGCCGAGGCGTGGAGTACCCAGCCGATTCCCCTGCCGACGCGTGGAGTGCTTGGCCGATCCCCTGCCAGCTGATTGCCCGCCAATACGTAAAGTGCCTGGCCAATCTCCCAGCCAAGGCCAATAACCCGCCAACACGTGACGTGCCTGGCCGATCTCCCTGTCAAGGCCTGGAGTGCCCGGTCGATCCCCATGCCGAGGCGTGGAGTGCCCAGCCGATTCCCCTGCCGACGCGTGGAGTGCTTGGCCGATCCCCTGCCAGCTGATTGCCCGACAATACGTGAAGTGTGTGGCCGATCTCCCTGCCAAGGCCTGGAGTGCCCAGACGATTCCCCTGCCGACGCGTGGAGTGCTTGGCCGGTCCCCTGCCAGATGATAACTCGCCAATACGTGACGTGCCTGGCCGATCTCCCTGCCAAGGCCTGGAGTGCCCAGACGATTCCCCTGCCGACGCGTAAAGTGCTTGGCCGATCCCCTGCCAGCTGATAACCCGCCAATACGTGACGTGCCTGGCCGATCTCCCTACCAAGGCCTGGAGTGCCCGGTCGATCCCCATGCCGAGGCGTGGAGTGCCCAGCCGATTCCCTTGCCGACGCGTGGAGTGCCTAGCCGATTCTTCTGCCAGCTGATAACCCGCCAATACGTGAAGACCTGCCAAGGCCTGGAGTGCCCAGCCGATTCCCCTGCCGTCGCGTGGAGTGCCTGGCCGATCTCCCTGCCAAGGCCTGGTCGATCCCCATGCCGAGGCGTGGAGTGGCCAGCCGATTCCCCTGCCGACGCGTGGAGTGCCTAGCCGATTCCCCTGCCAGCTGATAACCCGACAATACGTGAAGTGTGTGGCCGATCTCCCTGCCAAGGCCTGGAGTGCCCAGACGATTCCCCTGCCGACGCGTGGAGTGCTTGGCCGGTCCCCTGCCAGATGATAACTCGCCAATACGTGACGTGCCTGGCCGATCTCCCTGCCAAGGCCTGAAGTGCCCAGACGATTCCCCTGCCGACGCGTAAAGTGCTTGGCCGATCCCCTGCCAGCTGATAACCCGCCAATACGTGATGTGCCTGGCCGATCTCCCTACCAAGGCCTGGAGTGCCCAGCCGATTCCCCTGCCGAGGCGTGGAGTGCCCAGCCGATTCCCTTGCCGACGCGTGGAGTGCCTAGCCGATTCTTCTGCCAGCTGATAACCCGCCAATACGTGAAGACCTGCCAAGGCCTGGAGTGCCCAGCCGATTCCCCTGCCGTCGCGTGGAGTGCCTGGCCTATCTCCCTGCCAAGGCCTGGTCGATCCCCATGCCGAGGCGTGGAGTACCCAGCCGATTCCCCTGCCGACGCGTGGAGTGCTTGGCCGATCCCTTGCCAGATGATAACCCGCCAACACGTGACGTGCCTGGCCGATCTCCCTGTCAAGGCCTGGAGTGCCCGGTCGATCCCCATGCCGAGGCGTGGAGTGGCCAGCCGATTCCCCTGCCGACGCGTGGAGTGCCTAGCCGATTCCCCTGCCTGCTGATAACCCGACAATACGTGAAGTGTGTGGCCGATCTCCCTGCCAAGGCCTGGAGTGCCCAGACGATTCCCCTGCCGACGCGTGGAGTGCTTGGCCGATCCCCTGCCAGCTGATTACCCGCCAATACGTGACGTGCCTGGTCGATCTCCCTGCCAAGGCCTGGAGTGCCCAGACGATTCCCCTGCCGATGCGTAAAGTGCTTGGCCGATCCCCTGCCAGCTGATAACCCGCCAATACGTGACGTGCCTGGCCGATCTCCCTACCAAGGCCTGGAGTGCCCAGCCGATTCCCCTTCCGACGCGTGGAGTTCTTTGCCGATCCCCTGCCAGATGATAACCCGCCAATACGTGACTTGCCTGGCCGATCTCCCTGCCAAGGCCTGGATTGCCCGGTCGATCCCCATGCCGAGGCGTGGAGTGCCCAGCCGATTCCCCTGCCGACGCGTGGAGTGCCTAGCCGATTCTTTTGCAGGCTGATAACCCGCCAATACGTGAAGACCTGCCAAGGCCTGGAGTGCCCAGCCGATTGCCCTGCCTTCGCGTGGAGTGCCTGGCCGATCTCCCTGCCAAGCCCTGGAGTGCCCAGACGATTCCCCTGCCGACGCGTGGAGTGCTTGGCCGATCCCCTGCCAGCTGATAACCCGCCAATACGTGAAGTGCCTGGCCGATCTCCCTGCCAAGGCCTGGAGTACCCAGCCGATTCCCCTGCCGACGCGTGGAGTGCTTGGCCGATCTCCTGCCAGATGATAACCCGCCAACACGTGACGTGCCTGGCCGATCTCCCTGTCAAGGCCTGGAGTGCCCGGTCGATCCCCATGCCGAGGCGTGGAGTGCTTGGCCGATCCCCTGCCAGCTGATAACCCGCCAACACGTGAAGTGCCTGGCCGATCTCCCTGCCAAGGCCTGGAGGCCCAGCTGATTCCCCTTCCGACGCGTGGAGTGCGTGGCTGATCCCTTGCCAGCTTATTACCCGCCAATACGTGAAGTGCCTGGCCAATCTCCCTGCCAAGGCCTGGAGTGCCCGGTCGATTCCTATGCCGAGGCGTGGAATGCCCAGCCGATCCCCCTGCCGACGCGTGGAGTGCCTAGCCGATTCCCCTGCCAGCTGATAACCCGCCAATACGTGACGTGCCTGGCCGATCTCCCTGCCAAGGCCTGGAGTGCCCGGTCGATCCCCATGCCGAGGTGTGGAGTGCCCAGCCGATTCCCCTGCCGACGCGTGGAGTGCCTAGCCGATTCTTCTAGCCGATTCAGCTGATAACCCGCCAATATGTGAAGACCTACCAAGGCCTGGAGTGCCCAGCCGATTCCCCTGCCGTCGCGTGGAGTGCCTGGCCGATCTCCCTGCCAAGGCCTGGTCGATCCCCATGCCGAGGCGTGGAGTACCCAGCCGATTCCCCTGCCGACGCGTGGAGTGCCTAGACGATTCTCCTGCCAGTTGATAACCCGCCAATACGTGAAGTGCCTGGCCGATCTCCCTGCCAAGGCCTGGAGTGCCCAGACGATTCCCCTGCCGACGCGTGGAGTGCTTGGCCGATCCCCTGCCAGCTGATAACCCGCCAACACGTGAAGTGCCTGGCCGATCTCCCTGCCAAGGCCTGGAGGCCCAGCTGATTCCCCTGCCGACGCGTGGAGTGCTTGGCTGATCCCCTGCCAGCTTATTACCCGCCAATACGTGAAGTGCCTGGCCAATCTCCCTGCCAAGGCCAATAACCCGCCAACACCTGACGTGCCTGGCCGATCTCCCTGTCAAGGCCTGGAGTGCCCGGTCGATCCCCATGCCGAGGCGTGGAGTGGCCAGCCGATTCCCCTGCCGACGCGTGGAGTGCCTAGCCGATTCCCCTGCCAGCTGATAACCCGCCAATACGTGAAGTGTGTGGCCGATCTCCCTGCCAAGGCCTGGAGTGCCCAGACGATTCCCCTGCCGACGCGTGGAGTGCTTGGCCGATCCCCTGCCAGCTGATTACCCGCCAATACGTGAAGTGCCTGGCCAATCTCCCTGCCAAGGCCAATAACCCGCCAACACCTGACGTGCCTGGCCGATCTCCCTGTCAAGGCCTGGAGTGCCCGGTCGATCCCCATGCCGAGGCGTGGAGTGCCCAGCCGATTCCCTTGCCGACGCCTGGAGTGCCTAGCCGATTCTTCTGCCAGCTGATAACCCGCCAATACGTGAAGACCTGCCAAGGCCTGGAGTGCCCAGCCGATTCCCCTGCCGTCGCGTGGAGTGCCTGGCCGATCTCCCTGCCGAGGCCTGGTCGATCCCCATGCCGAGGCGTGGAGTACCCAGCCGATTCCCCTGCCGACGCGTGGAGTGCCTAGCCGATTCCCCTGCCAGTTGATAACCCGCCAATACGTGAAGTGCCTGGCCGATCTCCCTGCCAAGGCCTGGAATGCCCAGCCGATTCTCCTGCCGACGCGTGGAGTGCTTGGCCGATCCCTTGCCAGATGATAACCCGCCAATACGTGACGTGACTGGCCGATCTCCCTGTCAAGGCCTGGAGTGCCAGGTCGATCCCCATGCCGAGGCGTGGAGTGGCCAGCCGATTCCCCTGCCGATGCGTGGAGTGCCTAGCCGATTCCCCTGCCAGCTGATAACCCGCCAATACGTGAAGTGTGTGGCCGATCTCCCTGCCAAGGCCTGGAGTGCCCAGACGATTCCCCTGCCGACGCGTGGAGTGCTTGGCCGATTCCCAGCCAGCTGATTACCCGCCAATACGTGAAGTGCCGGGCCGATCTCCTGCCAAGGCCTGGAGGCCCAGCCGATCCCCTGCCGACGCGTGGAGTTCCTAGCCGATTCCCGTGCCAGCTGATAACCCGCCAATACGTGAAGTGCCTGGCCGATCTCCCTGGCAAGGCCTGGAGTGCCCGGTCGATCCCCATGCCGACGCGTGGAGTGCTTGGCCGATCCCCTGCCAGCTGATAACCCGCCAATACGTGACGTGCCTGGCCGATCTCCCTGCCAAGGCCTGGAGTGCCCAGACGATTCCCCTGCCGACGCGTAAAGTGCTTGGCCGATCCCCTGCCAGCTGATAACCCGCCAATACGTGACTTGCCTGGCCGATCTCCCTGCCAAGGACTGGAGTGCCCAGACGATTCCCCTGCCGACGCGTGGAGTGCTTGGCCGATCCCCTGTCAAGGCCTGGAGTGCCCGGTCGATCCCCATGCCGAGGCGTGGAGTGGCCAGCCGATTCCCCTGCCGACGCGTGGAGTGCCTAGCCGATTCCCCTGCCAGCTGATAACCCGCCAATACGTGAAGTGTGTGGCCGATCTCCCTGCCAAGGCCTGGAGTGCCCAGACGATTCCCCTGCCGACGCGTGGAGTGCTTGGCCGATCCCCTGCCAGCTGATTACCCGCCAATACGTGAAGTGCCTGGCCAATCTCCCTGCCAAGGCCAATAACCCGCCAACACCTGACGTGCCTGGCCGATCTCCCTGTCAAGGCCTGGAGTGCCCGGTCGATCCCCATGCCGAGGCGTGGAGTGCCCAGCCGATTCCCTTGCCGACGCCTGGAGTGCCTAGCCGATTCTTCTGCCAGCTGATAACCCGCCAATACGTGAAGACCTGCCAAGGCCTGGAGTGCCCAGCCGATTCCCCTGCCGTCGCGTGGAGTGCCTGGCCGATCTCCCTGCCGAGGCCTGGTCGATCCCCATGCCGAGGCGTGGAGTACCCAGCCGATTCCCCTGCCGACGCGTGGAGTGCCTAGCCGATTCCCCTGCCAGTTGATAACCCGCCAATACGTGAAGTGCCTGGCCGATCTCCCTGCCAAGGCCTGGAATGCCCAGCCGATTCTCCTGCCGACGCGTGGAGTGCTTGGCCGATCCCTTGCCAGATGATAACCCGCCAATACGTGACGTGACTGGCCGATCTCCCTGTCAAGGCCTGGAGTGCCAGGTCGATCCCCATGCCGAGGCGTGGAGTGGCCAGCCGATTCCCCTGCCGATGCGTGGAGTGCCTAGCCGATTCCCCTGCCAGCTGATAACCCGCCAATACGTGAAGTGTGTGGCCGATCTCCCTGCCAAGGCCTGGAGTGCCCAGACGATTCCCCTGCCGACGCGTGGAGTGCTTGGCCGATTCCCAGCCAGCTGATTACCCGCCAATACGTGAAGTGCCGGGCCGATCTCCTGCCAAGGCCTGGAGGCCCAGCCGATCCCCCTGCCGACGCGTGGAGTTCCTAGCCGATTCCCGTGCCAGCTGATAACCCGCCAATACGTGAAGTGCCTGGCCGATCTCCCTGGCAAGGCCTGGAGTGCCCGGTCGATCCCCATGCCGACGCGTGGAGTGCTTGGCCGATCCCCTGCCAGCTGATAACCCGCCAATACGTGACGTGCCTGGCCGATCTCCCTGCCAAGGCCTGGAGTGCCCAGACGATTCCCCTGCCGACGCGTAAAGTGCTTGGCCGATCCCCTGCCAGCTGATAACCCGCCAATACGTGAAGTGCCGGGCCGATCTCCCTGCCAAGGCCTGGAGGCCCAGCCGATCCCCCTGCCGACGCGTGGAGTTCCTAGCCGATTCCCGTGCCAGCTGATAACCCGCCAATACGTGAAGTGCCTGGCCGATCTCCCTGGCAAGGCCTGGAGTGCCCGGTCGATCCCCATGCCGACGCGTGGAGTGCTTGGCCGATCCCCTGCCAGCTGATAACCCGCCAATACGTGACGTGCCTGGCCGATCTCCCTGCCAAGGCCTGGAGTGCCCAGACGATTCCCCTGCCGACGCGTAAAGTGCTTGGCCGATCCCCTGCCAGCTGATAACCCGCCAATACGTGACTTGCCTGGCCGATCTCCCTGCCAAGGACTGGAGTGCCCAGACGATTCCCCTGCCGACGCGTGGAGTGCTTGGCCGATCCCCTGTCAAGGACTGGATTGCCCGGTCGATTCCCATGCCGAGGCGTGGAGTGCCCAGCCGATTCCTCTGCCGACGCGTGGAGTGCCTAGCCGATTCTTCTGCAGGCTGATAACCCGCCAATACGTGAAGCCCTGCCAAGGCCTGGAGTGCCCAGCCGATTGCCCTGCCGTCGCGTGAAGTGCCGGGCGGATCCCCCTGCCAAGGTCTGGAGGCCCAGCCGATTCCCCTGCCGACGCGTGGAGTGCTTGGCCGATCCCCTGCCAGATGATAACCCGCCAATACGTGACGTGCCTGGCCGATCTCCCTGCCAAGGCCTGGAATGCCCAGCCGATTCTCCTGCCGACGCGTGGAGTGCTTGGCCGATCCCCTGCCAGCTGATAACCCGCCAATACGTGAAGTGCCGGGCCGATCTCCCTGCCAAGGCCTGGAGGCCCAGCCGATCCCCCTGCCGACGCGTGGAGTTCCTAGCCGATTCCCGTGCCAGCTGATAACCCGCCAATACGTGAAGTGCCTGGCCGATCTCCCTGGCAAGGCCTGGAGTGCCCGGTCGATCCCCATGCCGACGCGTGGAGTGCTTGGCCGATCCCCTGCCAGCTGATAACCCGCCAATACGTGACTTGCCTGGCCGATCTCCCTGCCAAGGACTGGATTGCCCGGTCGATTCCCATGCCGAGGCGTGGAGTGCCCAGCCGATTCCTCTGCCGACGCGTGGAGTGCCTAGCCGATTCTTCTGCAGGCTGATAACCCGCCAATACGTGAAGACCTGCCAAGGCCTGGAGTGCCCAGCCGATTGCCCTGCCGTCGCGTGAAGTGCCGGGCCGATCTCCCTGCCAAGGTCTGGAGGCCCAGCCGATTCCCCTGCCGACGCGTGGAGTGCTTGGCCGATCCCCTGCCAGATGATAACCCGCCAATACGTGACGTGCCTGGCCGATCTCCCTGCCAAGGCCTGGAATGCCCAGCCGATTCTCCTGCCGACGCGTGGAGTGCTTGGCCGATCCCTTGCCAGATGATAACCCGCCAATACGTGACGTGACTGGCCGATCTCCCTGTCAAGGCCTGGAGTGCCAGGTCGATCCCCATGCCGAGGCGTGGAGTGGCCAGCCGATTCCCCTGCCGATGCGTGGAGTGCCTAGCCGATTCCCCTGCCAGCTGATAACCCGCCAATACGTGAAGTGTGTGGCCGATCTCCCTGCCAAGGCCTGGAGTGCCCAGACGATTCCCCTGCCGACGCGTGGAGTGCTTGGCCGATTCCCAGCCAGCTGATTACCCGCCAATACGTGAAGTGCCTGGCCGATCTCCTGCCAAGGCCTGGAGGCCCAGCCGATTCCCCTGCCGACGCGTGGAGTGCTTGGCCGATCCCCTGCCAGCTGATAACCCGCCAATACGTGAAGTGCCGGGCCGATCTCCCTGCCAAGGCCTGGAGGCCCAGCCGATTCCCCTGCCGACGCGTGGAGTGCTTGGCCGATCCCCTGCCAGATGATAACCCGCCAATACGTGACGTGCCTGGCCGATCTCCCTGCCAAGGCCTGGAGTGCCCAGACGATTCCCCTGCCGACGCGTAAAGTGCTTGGCCGATCCCCTGCCAGCTGATAACCCGCCAATACGTGACTTGCCTGGCCGATCTCCCTGCCAAGGACTGGATTGCCCGGTCGATTCCCATGCCGAGGCGTGGAGTGCCCAGCCGATTCCTCTGCCGACGCGTGGAGTGCCTAGCCGATTCTTCTGCAGGCTGATAACCCGCCAATACGTGAAGACCTGCCAAGGCCTGCAGTGCCCAGCCGATTGCCCTGCCGTCGCGTGAAGTGCCGGGCCGATCTCCCTGCCAAGGTCTGGAGGCCCAGCCGATTCCCCTGCCGACGCGTGGAGTGCTTGGCCGATCCCCTGCCAGATGATAACCCGCCAATACGTGAAGTGCCTGGCCGATCTCCCTGCCAAGGCCTGGAATGCCCAGCCGATTCTCCTGCCGACGCGTGGAGTGCTTGGCCGATCCCCTGCCAGCTGATAACCCGCCAATACGTGAAGTGCCGGGCCGATCTCCCTGCCAAGGCCTGGAGGCCCAGCCGATCCCCCTGCCGACGCGTGGAGTGCTTGGCCGATCCCCTGCCAGCTGATTACCCGCCAATACGTGAAGTGCCTGGCCAATCTCCCTGCCAAGGCCAATAACCCGCCAACACCTGACGTGCCTGGCCGATCTCCCTGTCAAGGCCTGGAGTGCCCGGTCGATCCCCATGCCGAGGCGTGGAGTGCCCAGCCGATTCCCTTGCCGACGCCTGGAGTGCCTAGCCGATTCTTCTGCCAGCTGATAACCCGCCAATACGTGAAGACCTGCCAAGGCCTGGAGTGCCCAGCCGATTCCCCTGCCGTCGCGTGGAGTGCCTGGCCGATCTCCCTGCCGAGGCCTGGTCGATCCCCATGCCGAGGCGTGGAGTACCCAGCCGATTCCCCTGCCGACGCGTGGAGTGCTTGGCCGATCCCCTGCCAGCTGATTACCCGCCAATACGTAAAGTGCCTGGCCAATCTCCCAGCCAAGGCCAATAACCCGCCAACACGTGACGTGCCTGGCCGATCTCCCTGTCAAGGCCTGGTCGGTCCCCATGCCGAGGCGTGGAGTACCCAGCCGATTCCCCTGCCGACGCGTGGAGTGCCTAGCCGATTCCCCTGCCAGCTGATAACCCGACAATACGTGAAGTGTGTGGCCGATCTCCCTGCCAAGGCCTGGAGTGCCCAGACGATTCCCCTGCCGACGCGTGGAGTGCTTGGCCGGTCCCCTGCCAGATGATAACTCGCCAATACGTGACGTGCCTGGCCGATCTCCCTGCCAAGGCCTGGAGTGCCCAGACGATTCCCCTGCCGACGCGTAAAGTGCTTGGCCGATCCCCTGCCAGCTGATAACCCGCCAATACGTGACGTGCCTGGCCGATCTCCCTACCAAGGCCTGGAGTGCCCGGTCGATCCCCATGCCGAGGCGTGGAGTGCCCAGCCGATTCCCTTGCCGACGCGTGGAGTGCCTAGCCGATTCTTCTGCCAGCTGATAACCCGCCAATACGTGAAGACCTGCCAAGGCCTGGAGTGCCCAGCCGATTCCCCTGCCGTCGCGTGGAGTGCCTGGCCGATCTCCCTGCCAAGGCCTGGTCGATCCCCATGCCGAGGCGTGGAGTGGCCAGCCGATTCCCCTGCCGACGCGTGGAGTGCCTAGCCGATTCCCCTGCCAGCTGATAACCCGACAATACGTGAAGTGTGTGGCCGATCTCCCTGCCAAGGCCTGGAGTGCCCAGACGATTCCCCTGCCGACGCGTGGAGTGCTTGGCCGGTCCCCTGCCAGATGATAACTCGCCAATACGTGACGTGCCTGGCCGATCTCCCTGCCAAGGCCTGGAAGTGCCCAGACGATTCCCCTGCCGACGCGTAAAGTGCTTGGCCGATCCCCTGCCAGCTGATAACCCGCCAATACGTGACGTGCCTGGCCGATCTCCCTACCAAGGCCTGGAGTGCCCAGCCGATTCCCCTGCCGAGGCGTGGAGTGCCCAGCCGATTCCCTTGCCGACGCGTGGAGTGCCTAGCCGATTCTTCTGCCAGCTGATAACCCGCCAATACGTGAAGACCTGCCAAGGCCTGGAGTGCCCAGCCGATTCCCCTGCCGTCGCGTGGAGTGCCTGGCCTATCTCCCTGCCAAGGCCTGGTCGATCCCCATGCCGAGGCGTGGAGTACCCAGCCGATTCCCCTGCCGACGCGTGGAGTGCTTGGCCGATCCCTTGCCAGATGATAACCCGCCAACACGTGACGTGCCTGGCCGATCTCCCTGTCAAGGCCTGGAGTGCCCGGTCGATCCCCATGCCGAGGCGTGGAGTGGCCAGCCGATTCCCCTGCCGACGCGTGGAGTGCCTAGCCGATTCCCCTGCCTGCTGATAACCCGACAATACGTGAAGTGTGTGGCCGATCTCCCTGCCAAGGCCTGGAGTGCCCAGACGATTCCCCTGCCGACGCGTGGAGTGCTTGGCCGATCCCCTGCCAGCTGATTACCCGCCAATACGTGACGTGCCTGGTCGATCTCCCTGCCAAGGCCTGGAGTGCCCAGACGATTCCCCTGCCGATGCGTAAAGTGCTTGGCCGATCCCCTGCCAGCTGATAACCCGCCAATACGTGACGTGCCTGGCCGATCTCCCTACCAAGGCCTGGAGTGCCCAGCCGATTCCCCTTCCGACGCGTGGAGTTCTTTGCCGATCCCCTGCCAGATGATAACCCGCCAATACGTGACTTGCCTGGCCGATCTCCCTGCCAAGGCCTGGATTGCCCGGTCGATCCCCATGCCGAGGCGTGGAGTGCCCAGCCGATTCCCCTGCCGACGCGTGGAGTGCCTAGCCGATTCTTTTGCAGGCTGATAACCCGCCAATACGTGAAGACCTGCCAAGGCCTGGAGTGCCCAGCCGATTGCCCTGCCTTCGCGTGGAGTGCCTGGCCGATCTCCCTGCCAAGCCCTGGAGTGCCCAGACGATTCCCCTGCCGACGCGTGGAGTGCTTGGCCGATCCCCTGCCAGCTGATAACCCGCCAATACGTGAAGTGCCTGGCCGATCTCCCTGCCAAGGCCTGGAGTACCCAGCCGATTCCCCTGCCGACGCGTGGAGTGCTTGGCCGATCTCCTGCCAGATGATAACCCGCCAACACGTGACGTGCCTGGCCGATCTCCCTGTCAAGGCCTGGAGTGCCCGGTCGATCCCCATGCCGAGGCGTGGAGTGCTTGGCCGATCCCCTGCCAGCTGATAACCCGCCAACACGTGAAGTGCCTGGCCGATCTCCCTGCCAAGGCCTGGAGGCCCAGCTGATTCCCCTTCCGACGCGTGGAGTGCGTGGCTGATCCCTTGCCAGCTTATTACCCGCCAATACGTGAAGTGCCTGGCCAATCTCCCTGCCAAGGCCTGGAGTGCCCGGTCGATTCCTATGCCGAGGCGTGGAATGCCCAGCCGATCCCCCTGCCGACGCGTGGAGTGCCTAGCCGATTCCCCTGCCAGCTGATAACCCGCCAATACGTGACGTGCCTGGCCGATCTCCCTGCCAAGGCCTGGAGTGCCCGGTCGATCCCCATGCCGAGGTGTGGAGTGCCCAGCCGATTCCCCTGCCGACGCGTGGAGTGCCTAGCCGATTCTTCTAGCCGATTCAGCTGATAACCCGCCAATATGTGAAGACCTACCAAGGCCTGGAGTGCCCAGCCGATTCCCCTGCCGTCGCGTGGAGTGCCTGGCCGATCTCCCTGCCAAGGCCTGGTCGATCCCCATGCCGAGGCGTGGAGTACCCAGCCGATTCCCCTGCCGACGCGTGGAGTGCTTGGCCGATCTCCTGCCAGTTGATAACCCGCCAATACGTGAAGTGCCTGGCCGATCTCCCTGCCAAGGCCTGGAGTGCCCAGACGATTCCCCTGCCGACGCGTGGAGTGCTTGGCCGATCCCCTGCCAGCTGATAACCCGCCAACACGTGAAGTGCCTGGCCGATCTCCCTGCCAAGGCCTGGAGGCCCAGCTGATTCCCCTTCCGACGCGTGGAGTGCGTGGCTGATCCCCTGCCAGCTTATTACCCGCCAATACGTGAAGTGCCTGGCCAATCTCCCTGCCAAGGCCTGGAGTGCCCGGTCGATTCCTATGCCGAGGCGTGGAATGCCCAGCCGATCCCCCTGCAGACGCGTGGAGTGCTTAGCCGATTCCCCTGCCAGCTGATAGCCCGCCAATACGTGGCGTGTCTGGCCGATCTCCCTGCCAAGGCCTGGAGTGCCCAGACGATTCCCCTGCCGACGCGTGGAGTGCTTGGCCGATCCCCTGTCAAGGCCTGGAGTGCCCGGTCGATCCCCATGCCGAGGCGTGGAGTGGCCAGCCGATTCCCCTGCCGACGCGTGGAGTGCCTAGCCGATTCCCCTGCCAGCTGATAACCCGCCAATACGTGAAGTGTGTGGCCGATCTCCCTGCCAAGGCCTGGAGTGCCCAGACGATTCCCCTGCCGACGCGTGGAGTGCTTGGCCGATCCCCTGCCAGCTGATTACCCGCCAATACGTGAAGTGCCTGGCCAATCTCCCTGCCAAGGCCAATAACCCGCCAACACCTGACGTGCCTGGCCGATCTCCCTGTCAAGGCCTGGAGTGCCCGGTCGATCCCCATGCCGAGGCGTGGAGTGCCCAGCCGATTCCCTTGCCGACGCCTGGAGTGCCTAGCCGATTCTTCTGCCAGCTGATAACCCGCCAATACGTGAAGACCTGCCAAGGCCTGGAGTGCCCAGCCGATTCCCCTGCCGTCGCGTGGAGTGCCTGGCCGATCTCCCTGCCGAGGCCTGGTCGATCCCCATGCCGAGGCGTGGAGTACCCAGCCGATTCCCCTGCCGACGCGTGGAGTGCCTAGCCGATTCCCCTGCCAGTTGATAACCCGCCAATACGTGAAGTGCCTGGCCGATCTCCCTGCCAAGGCCTGGAATGCCCAGCCGATTCTCCTGCCGACGCGTGGAGTGCTTGGCCGATCCCTTGCCAGATGATAACCCGCCAATACGTGACGTGACTGGCCGATCTCCCTGTCAAGGCCTGGAGTGCCAGGTCGATCCCCATGCCGAGGCGTGGAGTGGCCAGCCGATTCCCCTGCCGATGCGTGGAGTGCCTAGCCGATTCCCCTGCCAGCTGATAACCCGCCAATACGTGAAGTGTGTGGCCGATCTCCCTGCCAAGGCCTGGAGTGCCCAGACGATTCCCCTGCCGACGCGTGGAGTGCTTGGCCGATTCCCAGCCAGCTGATTACCCGCCAATACGTGAAGTGCCGGGCCGATCTCCTGCCAAGGCCTGGAGGCCCAGCCGATCCCCCTGCCGACGCGTGGGTTCCTAGCCGATTCCCGTGCCAGCTGATAACCCGCCAATACGTGAAGTGCCTGGCCGATCTCCCTGGCAAGGCCTGGAGTGCCCGGTCGATCCCCATGCCGACGCGTGGAGTGCTTGGCCGATCCCCTGCCAGCTGATAACCCGCCAATACGTGACGTGCCTGGCCGATCTCCCTGCCAAGGCCTGGAGTGCCCAGACGATTCCCCTGCCGACGCGTAAAGTGCTTGGCCGATCCCCTGCCAGCTGATAACCCGCCAATACGTGACTTGCCTGGCCGATCTCCCTGCCAAGGACTGGAGTGCCCAGACGATTCCCCTGCCGACGCGTGGAGTGCTTGGCCGATCCCCTGTCAAGGCCTGGAGTGCCCGGTCGATCCCCATGCCGAGGCGTGGATTGGCCAGCCGATTCCCCTGCCGACGCGTGGAGTGCCTAGCCGATTCCCCTGCCAGCTGATAACCCGCCAATACGTGAAGTGTGTGGCCGATCTCCCTGCCAAGGCCTGGAGTGCCCAGACGATTCCCCTGCCGACGCGTGGAGTGCTTGGCCGATCCCCTGCCAGCTGATTACCCGCCAATACGTGAAGTGCCTGGCCAATCTCCCTGCCAAGGCCAATAACCCGCCAACACCTGACGTGCCTGGCCGATCTCCCTGTCAAGGCCTGGAGTGCCCGGTCGATCCCCATGCCGAGGCGTGGAGTGCCCAGCCGATTCCCTTGCCGACGCCTGGAGTGCCTAGCCGATTCTTCTGCCAGCTGATAACCCGCCAATACGTGAAGACCTGCCAAGGCCTGGAGTGCCCAGCCGATTCCCCTGCCGTCGCGTGGAGTGCCTGGCCGATCTCCCTGCCGAGGCCTGGTCGATCCCCATGCCGAGGCGTGGAGTACCCAGCCGATTCCCCTGCCGACGCGTGGAGTGCCTAGCCGATTCCCCTGCCAGTTGATAACCCGCCAATACGTGAAGTGCCTGGCCGATCTCCCTGCCAAGGCCTGGAATGCCCAGCCGATTCTCCTGCCGACGCGTGGAGTGCTTGGCCGATCCCTTGCCAGATGATAACCCGCCAATACGTGACGTGACTGGCCGATCTCCCTGTCAAGGCCTGGAGTGCCAGGTCGCTCCCCATGCCGAGGCGTGGAGTGGCCCAGCCGATTCCCCTGCCGATGCGTGGAGTGCCTAGCCGATTCCCCTGCCAGCTGATAACCCGCCAATACGTGAAGTGTGTGGCCGATCTCCCTGCCAAGGCCTGGAGTGCCCAGACGATTCCCCTGCCGACGCGTGGAGTGCTTGGCCGATTCCCAGCCAGCTGATTACCCGCCAATACGTGAAGTGCCGGGCCGATCTCCTGCCAAGGCCTGGAGGCCCAGCCGATCCCCTGCCGACGCGTGGAGTTCCTAGCCGATTCCCGTGCCAGCTGATAACCCGCCAATACGTGAAGTGCCTGGCCGATCTCCCTGGCAAGGCCTGGAGTGCCCGGTCGATCCCCATGCCGACGCGTGGAGTGCTTGGCCGATCCCCTGCCAGCTGATAACCCGCCAATACGTGACGTGCCTGGCCGATCTCCCTGCCAAGGCCTGGAGTGCCCAGACGATTCCCCTGCCGACGCGTAAAGTGCTTGGCCGATCCCCTGCCAGCTGATAACCCGCCAATACGTGACTTGCCTGGCCGATCTCCCTGCCAAGGACTGGATTGCCCGGTCGATTCCCATGCCGAGGCGTGGAGTGCCCAGCCGATTCCTCTGCCGACGCGTGGAGTGCCTAGCCGATTCTTCTGCAGGCTGATAACCCGCCAATACGTGAAGACCTGCCAAGGCCTGGAGTGCCCAGCCGATTGCCCTGCCGTCGCGTGAAGTGCCGGGCCGATCTCCCTGCCAAGGTCTGGAGGCCCAGCCGATTCCCCTGCCGACGCGTGGAGTGTCTGGCCGATCCCCTGCCAGCTAATAACCCGCCAATACGTGAAGTGCCTGGCCGATCTCCCTGCCAAGGCCTGGAATGCCCGGCCGATCCCCCTACCGACGCGTGGAGTTCCTGGCCGATCCCCTGCCAGCTGATAACCCGCCAATACGTGAAGTGCCTGGCCGATCTCCCTGCCAAGGCCTGGAGTGCCCGGCCGATCCCCCTACCGACGCGTGGAGTTCCTGGCCGATCCCCTGCCAGCTGATAACCCGCCAATACGTGAAGTGCCTGGCCGATCTCCCTGCCAAGGCCTGGAGTGCCCAGCCGATCCCCCTGCCGACGCGTGGAGTGCCTGGCCGATCCCCTGCCAGCTGATTACCCGCCAATACGTGAAGTGCCTGGCCAATCTCCCTGCCAAGGCCAATAACCCGCCAACACCTGACGTGCCTGGCCGATCTCCCTGTCAAGGCCTGGAGTGCCCGGTCGATCCCCATGCCGAGGCGTGGAGTGCCCAGCCGATTCCCCTTGCCGACGCCTGGAGTGCCTAGCCGATTCTTCTGCCAGCTGATAACCCGCCAATACGTGAAGACCTGCCAAGGCCTGGAGTGCCCAGCCGATTCCCCTGCCGTCGCGTGGAGTGCCTGGCCGATCTCCCTGCCGAGGCCTGGTCGATCCCCATGCCGAGGCGTGGAGTACCCAGCCGATTCCCCTGCCGACGCGTGGAGTGCCTAGCCGATTCCCCTGCCAGTTGATAACCCGCCAATACGTGAAGTGCCTGGCCGATCTCCCTGCCAAGGCCTGGAATGCCCAGCCGATTCTCCTGCCGACGCGTGGAGTGCTTGGCCGATCCCTTGCCAGATGATAACCCGCCAATACGTGACGTGACTGGCCGATCTCCCTGTCAAGGCCTGGAGTGCCAGGTCGCTCCCCATGCCGAGGCGTGGAGTGGCCAGCCGATTCCCCTGCCGATGCGTGGAGTGCCTAGCCGATTCCCCTGCCAGCTGATAACCCGCCAATACGTGAAGTGTGTGGCCGATCTCCCTGCCAAGGCCTGGAGTGCCCAGACGATTCCCCTGCCGACGCGTGGAGTGCTTGGCCGATTCCCAGCCAGCTGATTACCCGCCAATACGTGAAGTGCCGGGCCGATCTCCTGCCAAGGCCTGGAGGCCCAGCCGATCCCCCTGCCGACGCGTGGAGTTCCTAGCCGATTCCCGTGCCAGCTGATAACCCGCCAATACGTGAAGTGCCTGGCCGATCTCCCTGGCAAGGCCTGGAGTGCCCGGTCGATCCCCATGCCGACGCGTGGAGTGCTTGGCCGATCCCCTGCCAGCTGATAACCCGCCAATACGTGACGTGCCTGGCCGATCTCCCTGCCAAGGCCTGGAGTGCCCAGACGATTCCCCTGCCGACGCGTAAAGTGCTTGGCCGATCCCCTGCCAGCTGATAACCCGCCAATACGTGACTTGCCTGGCCGATCTCCCTGCCAAGGACTGGATTGCCCGGTCGATTCCCATGCCGAGGCGTGGAGTGCCCAGCCGATTCCTCTGCCGACGCGTGGAGTGCCTAGCCGATTCTTCTGCAGGCTGATAACCCGCCAATACGTGAAGACCTGCCAAGGCCTGGAGTGCCCAGCCGATTGCCCTGCCGTCGCGTGAAGTGCCGGGCCGATCTCCCTGCCAAGGTCTGGAGGCCCAGCCGATTCCCCTGCCGACGCGTGGAGTGCTTGGCCGATCCCCTGCCAGATGATAACCCGCCAATACGTGACGTGCCTGGCCGATCTCCCTGCCAAGGCCTGGAATGCCCAGCCGATTCTCCTGCCGACGCGTGGAGTGCTTGGCCGATCCCCTGCCAGCTGATAACCCGCCAATACGTGAAGTGCCGGGCCGATCTCCCTGCCAAGGCCTGGAGGCCCAGCCGATCCCCCTGCCGACGCGTGGAGTTCCTAGCCGATTCCCGTGCCAGCTGATAACCCGCCAATACGTGAAGTGCCTGGCCGATCTCCCTGGCAAGGCCTGGAGTGCCCGGTCGATCCCCATGCCGACGCGTGGAGTGCTTGGCCGATCCCCTGCCAGCTGATAACCCGCCAATACGTGACTTGCCTGGCCGATCTCCCTGCCAAGGACTGGATTGCCCGGTCGATTCCCCATGCCGAGGCGTGGAGTGCCCAGCCGATTCCTCTGCCGACGCGTGGAGTGCCTAGCCGATTCTTCTGCAGGCTGATAACCCGCCAATACGTGAAGACCTGCCAAGGCCTGGAGTGCCCAGCCGATTGCCCTGCCGTCGCGTGAAGTGCCGGGCCGATCTCCCTGCCAAGGTCTGGAGGCCCAGCCGATTCCCAGCCGATTCCCCCGACGCGTGGAGTGCTTGGCCGATCCCCTGCCAGATGATAACCCGCCAATACGTGACGTGCCTGGCCGATCTCCCTGCCAAGGCCTGGAATGCCCAGCCGATTCTCCTGCCGACGCGTGGAGTGCTTGGCCGATCCCTTGCCAGATGATAACCCGCCAATACGTGACGTGACTGGCCGATCTCCCTGTCAAGGCCTGGAGTGCCAGGTCGATCCCCATGCCGAGGCGTGGAGTGGCCAGCCGATTCCCCTGCCGATGCGTGGAGTGCCTAGCCGATTCCCCTGCCAGCTGATAACCCGCCAATACGTGAAGTGTGTGGCCGATCTCCCTGCCAAGGCCTGGGTGCCCAGACGATTCCCCTGCCGACGCGTGGAGTGCTTGGCCGATTCCCAGCCAGCTGATTACCCGCCAATACGTGAAGTGCCTGGCCGATCTCCTGCCAAGGCCTGGAGGCCCAGCCGATTCCCCTGCCGACGCGTGGAGTGCTTGGCCGATCCCCTGCCAGCTGATAACCCGCCAATACGTGAAGTGCC
The DNA here is from genome assembly GCA_018153235.1 of Drosophila malerkotliana malerkotliana. NCBI lineage: Eukaryota > Metazoa > Arthropoda > Insecta > Diptera > Drosophilidae > Drosophila > Drosophila malerkotliana. The sequence goes on along the minus strand of JAECXV010000096.1, from coordinate 3,038,043 downwards.
GGGCCGATCTCCCTGCCAAGGCCTGGAGGCCCAGCCGATTCCCCTGCCGACGCGTGGAGTGCTTGGCCGATCCCCTGCCAGATGATAACCCGCCAATACGTGACGTGCCTGGCCGATCTCCCTGCCAAGGCCTGGAGTGCCCAGACGATTCCCCTGCCGACGCGTAAAGTGCTTGGCCGATCCCCTGCCAGCTGATAACCCGCCAATACGTGACTTGCCTGGCCGATCTCCCTGCCAAGGACTGGATTGCCCGGTCGATTCCCATGCCGAGGCGTGGAGTGCCCAGCCGATTCCTCTGCCGACGCGTGGAGTGCCTAGCCGATTCTTCTGCAGGCTGATAACCCGCCAATACGTGAAGACCTGCCAAGGCCTGGAGTGCCCAGCCGATTGCCCTGCCGTCGCGTGAAGTGCCGGGCCGATCTCCCTGCCAAGGTCTGGAGGCCCAGCCGATTCCCCTGCCGACGCGTGGAGTGCTTGGCCGATCCCCTGCCAGATGATAACCCGCCAATACGTGACGTGCCTGGCCGATCTCCCTGCCAAGGCCTGGAATGCCCAGCCGATTCTCCTGCCGACGCGTGGAGTGCTTGGCCGATCCCCTGCCAGCTGATAACCCGCCAATACGTGAAGTGCCGGGCCGATCTCCCTGCCAAGGCCTGGAGGCCCAGCCGATCCCCTGCCGACGCGTGGGTTCCTAGCCGATTCCCGTGCCAGCTGATAACCCGCCAATACGTGAAGTGCCTGGCCGATCTCCCTGGCAAGGCCTGGAGTGCCCGGTCGATCCCCATGCCGACGCGTGGAGTGCTTGGCCGATCCCCTGCCAGCTGATAACCCGCCAATACGTGACTTGCCTGGCCGATCTCCCTGCCAAGGACTGGATTGCCCGGTCGATTCCCATGCCGAGGCGTGGAGTGCCCAGCCGATTCCTCTGCCGACGCGTGGAGTGCCTAGCCGATTCTTCTGCAGGCTGATAACCCGCCAATACGTGAAGACCTGCCAAGGCCTGGAGTGCCCAGCCGATTGCCCTGCCGTCGCGTGAAGTGCCGGGCCGATCTCCCTGCCAAGGTCTGGAGGCCCAGCCGATTCCCCTGCCGACGCGTGGAGTGCTTGGCCGATCCCCTGCCAGCTGATAACCCGCCAATACGTGACGTGCCTGGCCGATCTCCCTGCCAAGGCCTGGAGTGCCCAGACGATTCCCCTGCCGACGCGTAAATTGCTTGGCCGATCCCCTGCCAGCTGATAACCCGCCAATACGTGACGTGCCTGGCCGATCTCCCTACCAAGGCCTGGAGTGCCCAGCCGATTCCCCTGCCGACGCGTGGAGTTCTTTGCCGATCCCCTGCCAGATGATAACCCGCCAATACGTGACTTGCCTGGCCAATCTCCCTGCCAAGGACTGGATTGCCCAGCCGATTCTTCTGCCGACGCGTGGAGTGCCTAGCCGATTCTTCTGCAGGCTGATAAGTGGAGTGCCCAGCCGATTGCCCTGCCGTCGCGTGGAGTGCCTGGCCGATCTCCCTGCCAAGCCCTGGAGTGCCCAGACGATTCCCCTGCCGACGCGTGGAGTGCTTGGCCGATCCCCTGCCAGCTGATAACCCGCCAATACGTGAAGTGCCTGGCCGATCTCCCTGCCAAGGCCTGGAGTACCCAGCCGATTCCCCTGCCGACGCGTGGAGTGCTTGGCCGATCTCCTGCCAGATGATAACCCGCCAACACGTGACGTGCCTGGCCAATCTCCCTGTCAAGGCCTGAAGTGCCCGGTCGATCCCCATGCCGGGCGTGGAGTGCCTAGCCGATTGCCCTGCCGACGCGTGGAGTGCCTAGCCGATTCTTCTGCCAGCTGATAACCCGCCAATACGTGAAGACCTGCCAAGGCCTGGAGTGCCCAGCCGATTCCCCTGCCGTCGCGTGGAGTGCCTGGCCGATCTCCCTGCCAAGGCCTGGTCGATCCCCATGCCGAGGCGTGGAGTACCCAGCCGATTCCCCTGCCGACGCGTGGAGTGCCTAGACGATTCTCCTGCCAGTTGATAACCAGCCAATACGTGAAGTGCCTGGCCGATCTCCCTGCCAAGGCCTGGAGTGCCCAGACGATTCCCCTGCCGACGCGTGGAGTGCTTGGCCGATCCCCTGCCAGCTGATAACCCGCCAACACGTGAAGTGCCTGGTCGATCTTCCTGCCAAGGCCTGGAGGCCCAGCTGATTCCCCTTCCGACGCGTGGAGTGCGTGGCTGATCCCCTGCCAGCTGATTACCCGCCAATACGTGAAGTGCCTGGCCAATCTCCCTGCCATGCCTGGAGTGCCCGGTCGATTCCTATGCCGAGGCGTGGAATGCCCAGCCGATCCCCCTGCCGACGCGTGGAGTGCCTAGCCGATTCCCCTGCCAGCTGATAACCCGCCAATACGTGACGTGCCTGGCCGATCTCCCTGCCAAGGCCTGGAGTGCCCGGTCGATCCCCATGCCGAGGTGTGGAGTGCCCAGCCGATTCCCCTGCCGACGCGTGGAGTGCCTAGCCGATTCTTCTTCCAGCTGATAACCCGCCAATACGTGAAGACCTGCCAAGGCCTGGAGTGCCCAGCCGATTCCCCTGCCGTCGCGTGGAGTGCCTGGCCGATCTCCCTGCCAAAGCCTGGTCGATCCCCATGCCGAGGCCTGGAGTACCCAGCCGATTCCCCTGCCGACGCGTGGAGTGCCTAGCCGATACCCCTGCCAGCTGATAACCCGCCAATACGTGAAGTGTGTGGCCGATCTCCCTGCCAAGGCCTGGAGTGCCCAGACGATTCCCCTGCCGACGCGTGGAGTGCTTGGCCGATCCCCTGCCAGCTGATTACCCGCCAATACGTGAAGTGCCTGGCCAATCTCCCTGCCAAGTCCAATAACCCGCCAACACCTGACGTGCCTGGCCGATCTCCCTGTCAAGGCCTGGAGTGCCCGGTCGATTCCCATGCCGAGGCGTGGAGTGCCCAGCCGATTCCCTTGCCGACGCGTGGAGTGCCTAGCCGATTCTTCTGCCAGCTGATAACCCGCCAATACGTGAAGACCTGCCATGGCCTGGAGTGCCCAGCCGATTCCCCTGCCGTCGCGTGGAGTGCCTGGCCGATCTCCCTGCCAAGGCCTGGTCGATCCCCATGCCGAGGCGTGGAGTACCCAGCCGATTCCCCTGCCGACGCGTGGAGTGCCTAGCCGATTCCCCTGCCAGTTGATAACCCGCCAATACGTGAAGTGCCTGGCCGATCTCCCTACCAAGGCCTGGAATGCCCAGCCGATTCCCCTGCCGACGCGTGGAGTGCTTGGCCGATCCCTTGCCAGATGATAACCCGCCAACACGTGACGTGACTGGCCGATCTCCCTGTCAAGGCCAGGAGTGCCCGGTCGATCCCCATGCCGAGGCGTGGAGTGGCCAGCGTATTCCCCTGCCGACGCGTGGAGTGCCTAGCGGATTCCCCTGCCAGCTGATAACCCGCCAATACGTGAAGTGTGTGGCCGATCTCCCTGCCAAGGCCTGGAGTGCCCAGACGATTCCCCTGCCGACGCGTGGAGTGCTTGGCCGATCCCCTGCCAGCTGATTACCCGCCAATACGTGAAGTTCCTGGCCGATCTCCCTGCCAAGGCCTGGAGTACCCAGCCGATTCCCCTGCCGACGCGTGGAGTGCTTGGCCGATCCCCTGCCAGATGATAACCCGCCAACACGTGACGTGCCTGGCCGATCTCCCTGTCAAGGCCTGGAGGCCCAGCCGATTCCCCTGCCGACGCGTGGAGTGCTTGGCCGATCCCCTGCCAGCTGATAACCCGCCAATACGTGAAGTGCCTGGCCGATCTCCCTGCCAAGGCCTGGAGTACCCAGCCGATTTCCCTGCCGACGCGTGGAGTGCTTGGCCGGTCCCCTGCCAGATGATAACTCGCCAACGTGTGACGTGCCTGGCCGATCTCCCTGTCAAGGCCTGGAGTGCCCGGTCGATCCCCATGCCGAGGCGTGGAGTGCCTAGCCGATTCCCCTGCCAGTTGATAACCCGCCAATACGTGAAGTGCCTGGCCGATCTCCCTGCCAAGGCCTGGAGTACCCAGCCGATTCCCCTGCCGACGCGTGGAGTGCTTGGCCGATCCCCTGCCAGATGATAACCCGCCAACACGTGACGTGCCTGGCCGATCTCCCTGTCAAGGCCTGGAGTGCCCGGTCGATCCCCATGCCGAGGCGTGGAGTGCCCAGCCGATTCCCCTGCCGACGCGTGGAGTGCCTAGCCGATTCTTCTGCCAGCTGATAACCCGCCAATACGTGAAGACCTGCCAAGGCCTGGAGTGCCCAGCCGATTCCCCTGCCGTCGCGTGGAGTGCCTGGCCGATCTCCCTGCAAAGGCCTGGTCGATCCCCATGCCGAGGCCTGGAGTACCAAGCCGATTCCCCTGCCGACTCGTGGAGTGCCTAGCCAATTCCCCTGCCAGCTGATAACCCGCCAATACGTGAAGTGCCTGGCCAATCTCCCTGCCAAGGCCTGGAGTGCCCAGACGATTCCCCTGCCGACGCGTGGAGTGCTTGGCCGATCCCCTGTCAAGGCCTGGAGTGCCCGGTCGATCCCCATGCCGAGGCGTGGAGTGGCCAGCCGATTCCCCTGCCGACGCCTGGAGTGCCCGGTCGATCCCCATGCCGAGGCGTGGAGTGGCCAGCCGATTCCCCTGCCGACGCGTGGAGTGCCCGGTCGATCCCCATGCCGAGGCGTGGAGTGGCCAGCCGATTCCCCTGCCGACGCGTGGAGTGCCTAGCCGATTCCCCTGCCAGCTGATAACCCGCCAATACGTGAAGTGTGTGGCCGATCTCCCTGCCAAGGCCTGGAGTGCCCAGACGATTCCCCTGCCGACGCGTGGAGTGCCTGGCCGATCTCCCTGCCAAGGCCTGGTCGATCCCCATGCCGAGGCGTGGAGTACCCAGCCGATTCCCCTGCCGACGCGTGGAGTGCCTAGCCGATTCCCCTGCCAGCTGATAACCCGCCAATACGTGAAGTGTGTGGCCGATCTCCCTGCCAAGGCCTGGAGTGCCCAGACGATTCCCCTGCCGACGCGAGGAGTGCTTGGCCGATCCCCTGCCAGCTGATTACCCGCCAATACGTGAAGTGCCGGGCCGATCTCCCTGCCAAGGCCTCGAGGCCCAGCCGAATCCCCTGCCGACGCGTAGAGTGCTTGGCCGATCCCCTGCCAGATGATAACCCGCCAATACGTGACGTGCCTGGCCGATCTCCCTGCCAAGGCCTGGAGTGCCCAGACGATTCCCCTGCTGACGCGTAAAGTGCTTGGGCGATCCCCTGCCAGCTGATAACCCGCCAATACGTGAATTGCCTGGCCGATCTCCCTGCCAAGGCCTGGAGTGCCCAGCCGATTCCCCTGCCGACGCGTGGAGTTCTTTGCCGATCCCCTGCCAGATGATAACCCACCAATACGTGACTTGCCTGGCCGATCTCCCTGCCAAGGCCTGGAGTGCCCGGTCGATCCCCATGCCGAGGCCTGGAGTGCCCAGCCGATTGCCCTGCCGTCGCGTGGAGTGCCTGGCCGATCTCCCTGCCAAGCCCTGGAGTGCCCAGACGATTCCCCTGCCGACGCGTGGAGTGCTTGGCCGATCCCCATCCAGCTGATAACCCGCCAATACGTGAAGTGCCTGGCCGATCTCCCTGCCAAGGCCTGGAGTACCCAGCCGATTCCCCTGCCGACGCCTGGAGTGCTTGGCCGGTCCCCTGCCAGATGATAACCCGCCAACACGTGACGTGCCTGGCCGATCTCCCTGTCAAGGCCTGGAGTGCCCGGTCGATCCCCATGCCGAGGCGTGGAGTGCCCAGCCGATTCCCCTGCCGACGCGTGGAGTGCCTAGCCGATTCTTCTGCCAGCTGATAACCCGCCAATACGTGAAGACCTGCCAAGGCCTGGAGTGCCCAGCCGATTCCCCTGCCGTCGCGTGGAGTGCCTGGCCGATCTCCCTGCCAAGGCCTGGTCCATCCCCATGCCGAGGCGTGGAGTACCCAGCTAATTCCCCTTCCGACGCGTGGAGTGCGTGGCTGATCCCCTGCCAGCTGATTACCCGCCAATACGTGAAGTGCCTGGCCAATCTCCCTGCCAAGGCCTGGAGTGCCCGGTCGATCCCCATGCCGAGGCGTGGAGTACCCAGCCGCTTCCTCTGCCGACGCGTGGAGTGCCTAGCCGATTCCCCTGCCAGCTGATAACCCGCCAATACGTGAAGTGCCTGGCCGATCTCCCTGCCAAGGCCTGGAGGCCCAGCTGATTCCCCTTCCGACGCATGGAGTGCTTGGCTGATCCCCTGCCAGCTGATTACCCGCCAATACGTGAAGTGCCAGGTTAATCTCCCTGCCAAGGCCTGGAGTGCGCGGTCGATTCCTATGCCGAGGCGTGGAATGCCCAGCCGATCCCCCTGCCGACGCGTGGAGTGCCTAGCCGATTCCCCTGCCAGCTGATAACCCGCCAATACGTGAAGTGCCTGGTCGATCTCCCTGCCAAGGCCTGGAGTGCCCAGACGATTCCCCTGCCGACGCGTGGAGTGCTTGGACGATCCCCTGCCAGCTGATAACCCACCAATACGTGAAGTGCCTGGCCGATCTCCCTGTCAAGGCCTGGAGTGCCCGGTCGATCCCCATGCCGAGGCGTGGAGTGCCCAGCCGATTCCCCTGCCGACGCGTGGAGTGCCTAGCCGATTCTTCTGCCAGCTGATAACCCGCCAATACGTGAAGACCTGCCAAGGCCTGGAGTGCCCAGCCGATTCCCCTGCCGTCGCGTGGAGTGCCTGGCCGATCTCCCTGCCCAGGCCTGGTCGATCCCCATGCCGAGGCGTGGAGTGGCCAGCCGATTCCCCTGCCGACGCGTGGAGTGCCTAGCCGATTCCCCTGCCAGTTGATAACCCGCCAATACGTGAAGTGCCTGGCCGATCTCCCTGCCAAGGCCTGGAATGCCCAGCCGATTCCCCTGCCGACGCGTGGAGTGCTTGGCCGATCCCTTGCCAGATGATAACCCGCCAACACGTGACGTGCCTGGCCGATCTCCCTGTCAAGGCCTGGAGTGCCCGGTCGATCCCCATGCCGAGGCGTGGAGTGGCCAGCCGATTCCCCTGCCGACGCGTGGAGTGCCTAGCCGATTCCCCTGCCAGTTGATAACCCGCCAATACGTGAAGTGTGTGGCCGATCTCCCTGCCAAGGCCTGGAGTGCCCAGACGATTCCCCTGCCGACGCGTGGAGTGCTTGGCCGATCCCCTGCCAGCTGATTACCCGCCAATACGTGAAGTGCCGGGCCGATCTCCCTGCCAAGGCCTCGAGGCCCAGCCGATTCCCCTGCCGACGCGTAGAGTGCTTGGCCGATCCCCTGCCAGATGATAACCCGCCAATACCGGACGTGCCTGGCCGATCTCCCTGCCAAGGCCTGGAGTGCCCAGACGATTCCCCTGCTGACGCGTAAAGTGCTTGGGCGATCCCCTGCCAGCTGATAACCCGCCAATACGTGAATTGCCTGGCCGATCTCCCTGCCAAGGCCTGGAGTGCCCAGCCGATTCCCCTGCCGACGCGTGGAGTTCTTTGCCGATCCCCTGCCAGATGATAACCCGCCAATACGTGACTTGCATGGCCGATCTCCCTGCCAAGGCCTGGAGTGCCCGGTCGATCCCCATGCCGAGGCCTGGAGTGCCCAGCCGATTGCCCTGCCGTCGCGTGGAGTGCCTGGCCGATCTCCCTGCCAAGCCCTGGAGTGCCCAGACGATTCCCCTGCCGACGCGTGGAGTGCTTGGCCGATCCCCATCCAGCTGATAACCCGCCAATACGTGAAGTGCCTGGCCGATCTCCCTGCCAAGGCCTGGAGTACCCAGCCGATTCCCCTGCCGACGCGTGGAGTGCTTGGCCGGTCCCCTGCCAGATGATAACCCGCCAACACGTGACGTGCCTGGCCGATCTCCCTGTCAAGGCCTGGAGTGCCCGGTCGATCCCCATGCCGAGGCGTGGAGTGCCCAGCCGATTCCCCTGCCGACGCGTGGAGTGCCTAGCCGATTCTTCTGCCAGCTGATAACCCGCCAATACGTGAAGACCTGCCAAGGCCTGGAGTGCCCAGCCGATTCCCCTGCCGTCGCGTGGAGTGCCTGGCCGATCTCCCTGCCAAGGCCTGGTCCATCCCCATGCCGAGGCGTGGAGTACCCAGCTAATTCCCCTTCCGACGCGTGGAGTGCGTGGCTGATCCCCTGCCAGCTGATTACCCGCCAATACGTGAAGTGCCTGGCCAATCTCCCTGCCAAGGCCTGGAGTGCCCGGTCGATCCCCATGCCGAGGCGTGGAGTACCCAGCCGCTTCCTCTGCCGACGCGTGGAGTGCCTAGCCGATTCCCCTGCCAGCTGATAACCCGCCAATACGTGAAGTGCCTGGCCGATCTCCCTGCCAAGGCCTGGAGGCCCAGCTGATTCCCCTTCCGACGCATGGAGTGCTTGGCTGATCCCCTGCCAGCTGATTACCCGCCAATACGTGAAGTGCCTGGTTAATCTCCCTGCCAAGGCCTGGAGTGCGCGGTCGATTCCTATGCCGAGGCGTGGAATGCCCAGCCGATCCCCCTGCCGACGCGTGGAGTGCCTAGCCGATTCCCCTGCCAGCTGATAACCCGCCAATACGTGAAGTGCTTGGTCGATCTCCCTGCCAAGGCCTGGAGTGCCCAGACGATTCCCCTGCCGACGCGTGGAGTGCTTGGACGATCCCCTGCCAGCTGATAACCCACCAATACGTGAAGTGCCTGGCCGATCTCCCTGTCAAGGCCTGGAGTGCCCGGTCGATCCCCATGCCGAGGCGTGGAGTGCCCAACCGATTCCCCTGCCGTCGCGTGGAGTGCCTGGCCCATCTCCCTGCCAAGGCCTGGAGTGCCCGGTCGATCCCCATGCCGAGGCGTGGAGTACCCAGCCGCTTCCTCTGCCGACGCGTGGAGTGCCTAGCCGATTCCCCTGCCAGCTGATAACCCGCCAACACGTGACGTGCCTGGCCGATCTCCCTGTCAAGGCCTGGAGTGCCCGGTCGATCCCCATGCCGAGGCGTGGAGTGCCCAGCCGATTCCCCTGCCGACGCGTGGAGTGCCTAGCCGATTCTTCTGCCAGCTGATAACCCGCCAATACGTGAAGACCTGCCAAGGCCTGGAGTGCCCAGCCGATTCCCCTGCCGTCGCGTGGAGTGCCTGGCCGATCTCCCTGCCAAGGCCTGGTCCATCCCCATGCCGAGGCGTGGAGTACCCAGCTAATTCCCCCTCCGACGCGTGGAGTGCGTGGCTGATCCCCTGCCAGCTGATTACCCGCCAATACGTGAAGTGCCTGGCCAATCTCCCTGCCAAGGCCTGGAGTGCCCGGTCGATCCCCATGCCGAGGCGTGGAGTACCCAGCCGCTTCCTCTGCCGACGCGTGGAGTGCCTAGCCGATTCCCCTGCCAGCTGATAACCCGCCAATACGTGAAGTGCCTGGCCGATCTCCCTGCCAAGGCCTGGAGGCCCAGCTGATTCCCCTTCCGACGCATGGAGTGCTTGGCTGATCCCCTGCCAGCTGATTACCCGCCAATACGTGAAGTGCCTGGTTAATCTCCCTGCCAAGGCCTGGAGTGCGCGGTCGATTCCTATGCCGAGGCGTGGAATGCCCAGCCGATCCCCCTGCCGACGCGTGGAGTGCCTAGCCGATTCCCCTGCCAGCTGATAACCCGCCAATACGTGAAGTGCCTGGTCGATCTCCCTGCCAAGGCCTGGAGTGCCCAGACGATTCCCCTGCCGACGCGTGGAGTGCTTGGCCGATCCCCTGCCAGCTGATAACCCACCAATACGTGAAGTGCCTGGCCGATCTCCCTGTCAAGGCCTGGAGTGCCCGGTCGATCCCCATGCCGAGGCGTGGAGTGCCCAGCCGATTCCCCTGCCGTCGCGTGGAAAGCCTGGCCCATCTCCCTGCCAAGGCCTGGAGTGCCCGGTCGATCCCCATGCCGAGGCATGGAGTTCCCAGCCGCTTCCCCTGCCGACGCGTGGAGTGCCTGGCCGATTTCCCTGCCAAGGCCTGGAGTGCCCGGTCGATCCCCATGCCGAGGCGTGGAGTACCCAGCCGATTCCCCTGCCGACGCGTGGAGTGCCTAGCCGATTCTTCTGCCAGCTGATAACCCGCCAATTTGTGAAGACCTGCCAAGGCCTGGAGTGCCCAGCCGATTCCCCTGCCGTCGCGTGGAGTGCCTGGCCGATTTCCCTTCCAAGGCCTGGTCCATCCCCATGCCGAGGCGTGGAGTACCCAGCTAATTCCCCTTCCGACGGGTGGAGTGCGTGGCTGATCCCCTGCCAGCTGATTACCCGCCAATACGTGAAGTGCCTGGCCAATCTCCCTGCCAAGGCCTGGAGTGCCCGGTCGATCCCCATGCCGAGGCGTGGAGTACCCAGCCGCTTCCTCTGCCGACGCGTGGAGTGCCTAGCCGATTCCCCTGCCAGCTGATAACCCGCCAATACGTGAAGTGCCTGGCCGATCTCCCTGCCAAGGCCTGGAGGCCCAGCTGATTCCCCTTCCGACGCATGGAGTGCTTGGCTGATCCCCTGCCAGCTGATTACCCGCCAATACGTGAAGTGCCTGGTTAATCTCCCTGCCAAGGCCTGGAGTGCGCGGTCGATTCCTATGCCGAGGCGTGGAATGCCCAGCCGATCCCCCTGCCGACGCGTGGAGTGCCTAGCCGATTCCCCTGCCAGCTGATGACCCGCCAATACGTGAAGTGCCTGGTCGATCTCCCTGCCAAGGCCTGGAGTGCCCAGACGATTCCCCTGCCGACGCGTGGAGTGCTTGGACGATCCCCTGCCAGCTGATAACCCACCAATACGTGAAGTGCCTGGCCGATTTCCCTGTCAAGGCCTGGAGTGCCCGGTCGATCCCCATGCCGAGGCGTGGAGTGCCCAGCCGATTCCCCTGCCGTCGCGTGGAGTGCCCGGTCGATCCCCATGCCGAGGCATGGAGTTCCCAGCCGATTGCCCTGCCGTCGCGTGGAGTGCCTGGCCGATTTCCCTGCCAAGGCCTGGAGTGCCCGGTCGATCCCCCTGCCGTCGCGTGGAGTGCCTGACCCATCTCCCTGCCAAGGCCTGGAGTGCCCGGTCGATCCCCATGCCGAGGCGTGGAGTTCCCAGCCGATTGCCCTGCCGTCGCGTGGAGTGCCTGGCCCATCTCCCTGCCAAGGCCTGGAGTGCCCGGTCGATCCCCATGCCGAGGCGTGGAGTACCCAGCCGCTTCCCCTGCCGACGCGTGGAGTGCCTAGCCGATTCCCCTGCCAGCTGATTACCCGCCAATACGTGAAGTGCCTGGTTAATCTCCCTGCCAAGGCCTGGAGTGCGCGGTCGATTCCTATGCCGAGGCGTGGAATGTCCAGCCGATCCCCCTGCCGACGCGTGGAGTGCCTAGCCGATTCCCCTGCCAGCTGATAACCCGCCAATACGTGAAGTGCCTGGTCGATCTCCCTGCCAAGGCCTGGAGTGCCCAGACGATTCCCCTGCCGACGCGTGGAGTGCTTGGACGATCCCCTGCCAGCTGATAACCCACCAATACGTGAAGTGCCTGGCCGATCTCCCTGTCAAGGCCTGGAGTGCCCGGTCGATCCCCATGCCGAGGCGTGGAGTGCCCAGCCGATTCCCCTGCCGTCGCGTGGAGTGCCTGGCCCATCTCCCTGCCAAGGCCTGGAGTGCCCGGTCGATCCCCATGCCGAGGCATGGAGTTCCCAGCCGATTGCCCTGCCGTCGCGTGGAGTGCCTGGCCGATTTCCCTGCCAAGGCCTGGAGTGCCCGGTCGATCCCCCTGCCGTCGCGTGGAGTGCCTGACCCATCTCCCTGCCAAGGCCTGGAGTGCCCGGTCGATCCCCATGCCGAGGCGTGGAGTTCCCAGCCGATTGCCCTGCCGTCGCGTGGAGTGCCTGACCCATCTCCCTGCCAAGGCCTGGAGTGCCCGGTCGATCCCCATGCCGAGGCGTGGTGTACCCAGCCGATTCCCCTGCCGACGCGTGGAGTGCCTAGCCGATTCCCCTGCCAGCTGATAACCCGCCAATACGTGTAGTGCCTGGCCGATCTCCCTGCCAAGGCCTGGAGGCCCAGCTGATTCCCCTTCCGACGCATGGAGTGCTTGGCTGATCCCCTGCCAGCTGATTACCCGCCAATACGTGAAGTGCCTGGTTAATCTCCCTGCCAAGGCCTGGAGTGCCCGGTCGATCCCCATGCCGAGGCGTGGAGTGCCCAGCCGATTCCCCTGCCGACGCGTGGAGTGCCTAGCCGATTCCCCTGCCAGCTGATAACCCGCCAATACGTGAAGTGCCTGGTCGATCTCCCTGCCAAGGCCTGGAGTGCCCAGACGATTCCCCTGCCGACGCGTGGAGTGCTTGGACGATCCCCTGCCAGCTGATAACCCACCAATACGTGAAGTGCCTGGCCGATCTCCCTGTCAAGGCCTGGAGTGCCCGGTCGATCCCCATGCCGAGGCGTGGAGTGCCCAGCCGATTCCCCTGCCGTCGCGTGGAGTGCCTGGCCCATCTCCCTGCCAAGGCCTGGAGTGCCCGGTCGATCCCCATGCCGAGGCATGGAGTTCCCAGCCGATTGCCCTGCCGTCGCGTGGAGTGCCTGGCCGATTTCCCTGCCAAGGCCTGGAGTGCCCGGTCGATCCCCATGCCGAGGCGTGGTGTACCCAGCCGATTCCCCTGCCGACGCGTGGAGTGCCTAGCCGATTCCCCTGCCAGCTGATAACCCGCCAATACGTGAAGTGCCTGGCCGATCTCCCTGCCAAGGCCTGGAGTGCCCAGACGATTCCCCTGCCGACGCGTGGAGTGCTTGGACGATCCCCTGCCAGCTGATAACCCGCCAATACGTGAAGACCTGCCAAGGCCTGGAGTGCCCAGCCGATTGCCCTGCCGTCGCGTGGAGTGCCTGGCCGATTTCCCTGGCAAGGCCTGGAGTGCCCGGTCGATCCCCATGCCGAGGCGTGGAGTACCCAGCCGATTCCCCTGCCGACGCGTGGAGTGCCTAGCCGATTCCCCTGCCAGCTGATAACCCGCCAATACGTGAAGTGCCTGGCCGATCTCCCTGCCAAGGCCTGGAGTGCCCAGACGATTCCCCTGCCGACGCGTGGAGTGCTTGGACGATCCCTTGCCAGCTGATAACCCGCCAATACGTGAAGTGCCTGGCCGATCTCCCTGTCAAGGCCTGGAGTGCCCGGTCGATCCCCATGCCGAGGCGTGGAGTACCCAGCCGATTCCCCTGCCGACGCGTGGAGTGCCTAGCCGATTCCCCTGCCAGTTGATAACCCGCCAATACGTGAAGTGCCTGTCCGATTCCCCTGCCAAGGCCTGGAGTGCCCAGACGATTCCCCTGCCGACGCGTGGAGTGCTTGGACGATCCCCTGCCAGCTGATAACCCGCCAATACAAGAAGTGCCTGGCCGATCTCCCTGTCAAGGCCTGGAGTGCCCGGTCGATCCCCATGCCGAGGCGTGGAGTACCCAGCCGATTCCCCTGCCGACGCGTGGAGTGCCTAGCCGATTCCCCTGCCAGCTGATAACCCGCCAATACGTGAAGTGCCTGGCCGATCTCCCTGCCAAGGCCTGGAGTGCCCAGACGATTCCCCTGCCGACGCGTGGAGTGCTTGGACGATCCCTTGCCAGCTGATAACCCGCCAATACAAGAAGTGCCTGGCCGATCTCCCTGTCAAGGCCTGGAGTGCCCGGTCGATCCCCATGCCGAGGCGTGGAGTACCCAGCCGATTCCCCTGCCGACGCGTGGAGTGCCTAGCCGATTCCCCTGCCAGCTGATAACCCGCCAATACGTGAAGTGCCTCGCCGATCTTCCTGCCAGGGCCAGGAGGCCCAGCTGATTCCCCTTCCGACGCGTGGAGTGCTTGGACGATCCCCTGCCAGCTGATAACCCGCCAATACAAGAAGTGCCTGGCCGATCTCCCTGTCAAGGCCTGGAGTGCCCGGTCGATCCCCATGCCGAGGCGTGGAGTACCCAGCCGATTCCCCTGCCGACGCGTGGAGTGCCTAGCCGATTCCCCTGCCAGCTGATAACCCGCCAATACGTGAAGTGCCTGGCCGATCTCCCTGCCAAGGCCTGGAGTGCCCAGACGATTCCCCTGCCGACGCGTGGAGTGCTTGGACGATCCCTTGCCAGCTGATAACCCGCCAATACAAGAAGTGCCTGGCCGATCTCCCTGTCAAGGCCTGGAGTGCCCGGTCGATCCCCATGCCGAGGCGTGGAGTACCCAGCCGATTCCCCTGCCGACGCGTGGAGTGCCTAGCCGATTCCCCTGCCAGCTGATAACCCGCCAATACGTGAAGTGCCTCGCCGATCTTCCTGCCAGGGCCAGGAGGCCCAGCTGATTCCCCTTCCGACGCGTGGAGTGCTTGGCTGATCCCCTGCCAGCTGGAGGCCAATACGTGAAGTGCCTGGCCAATCTCCCTGCCAAGGCCTGGAGTGCCCGGTCGATTCCTATGCCGAGGCGTGGAATGCCCAGCCGATCCCCCTGCCGACGCGTGGAGTGCCTAGCCGATTCCCCTGCCAGCTGATAACACGCCAATACGTGACGTGCCTGGCCGATCTCCCTGCCAAGGCCTGGAGTGCCCGGTCGATCCCCATGCCGAGGTGTGGAGTGCCAGCCGATTCCCCTGCCGACGCGTGGAGTGCCTAGCCGATTTCCCTGCCAGCTGATAACCCGCCAATACGTGAAGTGCCTGGCCGATCTCCCTGCCAAGGCCTGGAGTGCCCAGCCGATTCCCCTGCCGACGCGTGGAGTGCTTGGCCGATCCCCTTCCAGATGATAACCCGCCAACACGTGACGTGCCTGGCCGATCTCCCTGTCAAGGCCTAGAATGCCCGGTCGATCCCCATGCCGAGGCGAGGAGTGCCCAGCCGAGTCCCCTGCCGACGCGTGGAGTGCCTAGTCGATTCCCCTTCCAGCTGATAACCCGCCAATACGTGAAGACCTGCCAATGCCTGGAGTGCCCAGACAATTCCCCTGCCGACGCGTGGAGTGCTTGGCCGATCCCCTGCCAAGGCCTGGAGTGCCCGGTCGATCCCCATGCCGAGGCGTGAAATGCCCAGCCGATCCCCCTGCCGACGCGTGGAGTGCCTAGCCGATTCCCCTGCCAGCTGATAACACGCCAATACGTGACGTGCCTGGCCGATCTCCCTGCCAAGGCCTGGAGTGCCCGGTCGATCCCCATGCCGAGGTGTGGAGTGCCAGCCGATTCCCCTGCCGACGCGTGGAGTGCCTAGCCGATTTCCCTGCCAGCTGATAACCCGCCAATACGTGAAGTGCCTGGCCGATCTCCCTGCCAAGGCCTGGAGTGCCCAGCCGATTCCCCTGCCGACGCGTGGAGTGCTTGGCCGATCCCCTTCCAGATGATAACCCGCCAACACGTGACGTGCCTGGCCGATCTCCCTGTCAAGGCCTGGAATGCCCGGTCGATCCCCATGCCGAGGCGAGGAGTGCCCAGCCGAGTCCCCTGCCGACGCGTGGAGTGCCTAGCCGATTCTTCTGCCAGCTGATAACCCGCCAAGGCCTGGAGTGCCCAGCCGATTCCCCTGCCGACGCGTGGAGTGCTATGCCAATCCCCTTCCAGATGATAACCCGCCAACACGTGACGTGCCTGGCCGATCTCCCTGTCAAGGCCTGAAGTGCCCGGTCGATCCCCATGCCGAGGCGTGGAGTGCCCAGCCGATTCCCCTGCCGACGCGTGGAGTGCCTAGCCGATTTCCCTGCCAGCTGATAACCCGCCAATACGTGAAGTGCCCGGCCGATCTCCCTGCCAAGGCCTGGTCGATCCCCATGCCGAGGCCTGGAGTACCCAGCCGATTCCCCTACCGACGCGTGGAGTGCCTAGCCGATTTCCCTGCCAGCTGATAACCCGCCAATACGTGAAGTGCCTGGCCGATCTCCCTGCCAAGGCCTGGAGTGCCCTGCCGATTCCCCTGCCGACGCGTGGAGTGCTTGGCCGATCCCCTTCCAGATGATAACCCGCCAACACGTGACGTGCCTGGCCGATCTCCCTGTCAAGGCCTGGAGTGCGCGGTCGATCCCCATGCCGACGCGTGGAGTGCCTAGCCGATTCTTCTGCCAGCTGATAACCCGCCAATACGTGAAGACCTGCCAAGGCCTGGAGTGCCCAGCCGATTCCCCTGCCGTCGCGTTGAGTGCCTGGCCGATCTCCCTGCCAAGGCCTGGTCGATCCCCATGCCGAGGCCTGGAGTTCCCAGCCGATTCCCCTGCCGACGCGTGGAGTGCCTAGCCGATTTCCCTGCCAGCTGATAACCCGCCAATACGTGAAGTGCCTGGCCGATCTCCCCTGCCAAGGCCTGGAGTGCCCAGCCGATTCCCCTGCCGACGCGTGGAGTGCTTGGCCGATCCCCTTCCAAATGATAACCCGCCAACACGTGACGTGCCTGGCCGATCTCCCTGTCAAGGCCTGGAGTGCCCGGTCGATCCCCATGCCGAGGCGTGGAGTGCCCAGCCGATTCCCCTGCCGACGCGTGGAGTGCCTAGCCGATTCCCCTGCCAGCTGATAACCCGCCAATACGTGAAGTGCCTGGCCGATCTCCCTGCCAAGGCCTGCAGTGCCCGGTCGATCCCCATGCCGAGGCATGGAGTTCCCAGCCGATTGCCCTGCCGTCGCGTGGAGTGCCTGGCCCATCTCCCTGCCAAGGCCTGGAGTGCTCGGTCGATCCCCATGCCGAGGCGTGGAGTTCCTAGCCGATTGCCCTGCCGTCGCGTGGAGTGCCTGGCCCATCTCCCTGCCAAGGCCTGGAGTGCTGGTCGATCCCCATGCCGAGGTGTGGAGTTCCCAGCCGATTGCCCTGCCGTCGCGTGGAGTGCCTGACCCATCTCCCTGCCAAGGCCTGCAGTGCCCGGTCGATCCCCATGCCGAGGCATGGAGTTCCCAGCCGATTGCCCTGCCGTCGCGTGGAGTGCCTGGCCCATCTCCCTGCCAAGGCCTGGAGTGCCCGGTCGATCCCCATGCCGAGGCGTGGAGTTCCTAGCCGATTGCCCTGCCGTCGCGTGGAGTGCCTGGCCCATCTCCCTGCCAAGGCCTAGAGTGCTGGTCGATCCCCATGCCGAGGTGTGGAGTTCCCAGCCGATTGCCCTGCCGTCGCGTGGAGTGCCTGGCCCATCTCCCTGCCAAGGCCTGGAGTGCCCGGTCGATCCCCATGCCGAGGCGTGGAGTACCCAGCCGCTTCCCCTGCCGACGCGTGGAGTGCCTAGCCGATTCCCCTGACAGCTGATAACCCGCCAATACGTGTAGTGCCTGGCCGATCTCCCTGCCAAGGCCTGGAGGCCAACTGATTCCCCTTCCGACGCATGGAGTGCTTGGCTGATCCCCTGCCAGCTGATTACCCGCCAATACGTGAAGTGCCTGGTTAATCTCCCTGCCAAGGCCTGGAGTGCGCGGTCGATTCCTATGCCGAGGCGTGGAATGCCCAGCCGATCCCCCTGCCGACGCGTGGAGTGCCTAGCCGATTCCCCTGCCAGCTGATAACCCGCCAATACGTGAAGTGCCTGGTCGATCTCCCTGCCATGGCCTGGAGTGCCCAGACGATTCCCCTGCCGACGCGTGGAGTGCTTGGACGATCCCCTGCCAGCTGATAACCCACCAATACGTGAAGTGCCTGGCCGATCTCCCTGTCAAGGCCTGGAGTGCCCGGTCGATCCCCATGCCGAGGCGTGGAGTGCCCAGCCGATTCCCCTGCCGTCGCGTGGAGTGCCTGGCCCATCTCCCTGCCAAGGCCTGGAGTGCCCGGTCGATCCCCATGCCGAGGCATGGAGTTCCCAGCCGATTGCCCTGCCGTCGCGTGGAGTGCCTGGCCGATTTCCCTGCCAAGGCCTGGAGTGCCCGGTCGATCCCCATGCCGGGGCGTGGAGTACCCAGCCGATTCCCCTGCCAGCTGATAATCCGCCAATACGTGAAGTGCCTGGCCGATCTCCCTGCCAAGGCCTGGAGTGCCCAGACGATTCCCCTGCCGACGCGTGGAGTGCTTGGACGATCCCCTGCCAGCTGATAACCCGCCAATACAAGAAGTGCCTGGCCGATCTCCCTGTCAAGGCCTGGAGTGCCCGGTCGATCCCCATGCCGGGGCGTGGAGTACCCAGCCGATTCCCCTGCCAGCTGATAATCCGCCAATACGTGAAGTGCCTGGCCGATCTCCCTGCCAAGGCCTGGAGTGCCCAGACGATTCCCCTGCCGACGCGTGGAGTGCTTGGACGATCCCTTGCCAGCTGATAACCCGCCAATACGTGAAGTGCCTGGCCGATCTCCCTGCCAAGGCCTGCAGTGCCCGGTCGATCCCCATGCCGAGGCATGGAGTTCCCAGCCGATTGCCCTGCCGTCGCGTGGAGTGCCTGGCCCATCTCCCTGCCAAGGCCTGGAGTGCTCGGTCGATCCCCATGCCGAGGCGTGGAGTTCCTAGCCGATTGCCCTGCCGTCGCGTGGAGTGCCTGGCCCATCTCCCTGCCAAGGCCTGGAGTGCCCGGTCGATCCCCATGCCGAGGCGTGGTGTACCCAGCCGATTCCCCTGCCGACGCGTGGAGTGCCTAGCCGATTCCCCTGCCAGCTGATAACCCGCCAATACGTGTAGTGCCTGGCCGATCTCCCTGCCAAGGCCTGGAGGCCCAGCTGATTCCCCTTCCGACGCATGGAGTGCTTGGCTGATCCCCTGCCAGCTGATTACCCGCCAATACGTGAAGTGCCTGGTTAATTTCCCTGCCAAGGCCTGGAGTGCGCGGTCGATTCCTATGCCGAGGCGTGGAATGTCCAGCCGATCCCCCTGCCGACGCGTGGAGTGCCTAGCCGATTCCCCTGCCAGCTGATAACCCGCCAATACGTGAAGTGCCTGGTCGATCTCCCTGCCAAGGCCTGGAGTGCCCAGACGATTCCCCTGCCGACGCGTGGAGTGCTTGGACGATCCCCTGCCAGCTGATAACCCACCAATACGTGAAGTGCCTGGCCGATCTCCCTGTCAAGGCCTGGAGTGCCCGGTCGATCCCCATGGCGAGGCGTGGAGTGCCCAGCCGATTCCCCTGCCGTCGCGTGGAGTGCCTGGCCCATCTCCCTGCCAAGGCCTGGAGTGCCCGGTCGATCCCCATGCCGAGGCATGGAGTTCCCAGCCGATTGCCCTGCCGTCGCGTGGAGTGCCTGGCCGATTTCCCTGCCAAGGCCTGGAGTGCCCGGTCGATCCCCATGCCGAGGCGTGGTGTACCCAGCCGATTCCCCTGCCGACGCATGGAGTGCCTAGCCGATTCCCCTGCCAGCTGATAACCCGCCAATACGTGAAGTGCCTGGCCGATCTCCCTGCCAAGGCCTGGAGTGCCCAGACGATTCCCCTGCCGACGCGTGGAGTGCTTGGACGATCCCCTGCCAGCTGATAACCCGCCAATACGTGAAGACCTGCCAAGGCCTGGAGTGCCCAGCCGATTGCCCTGCCGTCGCGTGGAGTGCCTGGCCGATTTCCCTGGCAAGGCCTGGAGTGCCCGGTCGATCCCCATGCCGAGGCGTGGAGTACCCAGCCGATTCCCCTGCCGACGCGTGGAGTGCCTAGCCGATTCCCCTGCCAGTTGATAACCCGCCAATACGTGAAGTGCCTGTCCGATTCCCCTGCCAAGGCCTGGAGTGCCCAGACGATTCCCCTGCCGACGCGTGGAGTGCTTGGACGATCCCCTGCCAGCTGATAACCCGCCAATACAAGAAGTGCCTGGCCGATCTCCCTGTCAAGGCCTGGAGTGCCCGGTCGATCCCCATGCCGAGGCGTGGAGTACCCAGCCGATTCCCCTGCCGACGCGTGGAGTGCCTAGCTGATTCCCCTGCCAGCTGATAACCCGCCAATACGTGAAGTGCCTGGCCGATCTCCCTGCCAAGGCCTGGAGTGCCCAGACGATTCCCCTGCCGACGCGTGGAGTGCTTGGACGATCCCTTGCCAGCTGATAACCCGCCAATACAAGAAGTGCCTGGCCGATCTCCCTGTCAAGGCCTGGAGTGCCCGGTCGATCCCCATGCCGAGGCGTGGAGTGCCCAGCCGATCCCCCTGCCGACGCGTGGAGTGCCTAGCCGATTCCCCTGCCAGCTGATAACCCGCCAACACGTGAAGTGCCTCGCCGATCTTCCTGCCAGGGCCAGGAGGCCCAGCTGATTCCCCTTCCGACGCGTGGAGTGCTTGGCTGATCCCCTGCCAGCTGGAGGCCAATACGTGAAGTGCCTGGCCAATCTCCCTGCCAAGGCCTGGAGTGCCCGGTCGATTCCTATGCCGAGGCGTGGAATGCCCAGCCGATCCCCCTGCCGACGCGTGGAGTGCCTAGCCGATTCCCCTGCCAGCTGATAACACGCCAATACGTGACGTGCCTGGCCGATCTCCCTGCCAAGGCCTGGAGTGCCCGGTCGATCCCCATGCCGAGGTGTGGAGTGCCAGCCGATTCCCCTGCCGACGCGTGGAGTGCCTAGTCGATTCTTCTTCCAGCTGATAACCCGCCAATACGTGAAGACCTGCCAATGCCTGGAGTGCCCAGACAATTCCCCTGCCGACGCGTGGAGTGCTTGGCCGATCCCCTGCCAAGGCCTGGAGTGCCCGGTCGATCCCCATGCCGAGGCGTGAAATGCCCAGCCGATCCCCCTGCCGACGCGTGGAGTGCCTAGCCGATTCCCCTGCCAGCTGATAACACGCCAATACGTGACGTGCCTGGCCGATCTCCCTGCCAAGGCCTGGAGTGCCCGGTCGATCCCCATGCCGAGGTGTGGAGTGCCAGCCGATTCCCCTGCCGACGCGTGGAGTGCCTAGCCGATTTCCCTGCCAGCTGATAACCCGCCAATACGTGAAGTGCCTGGCCGATCTCCCTGCCAAGGCCTGGAGTGCCCAGCCGATTCCCCTGCCGACGCGTGGAGTGCTTGGCCGATCCCCTTCCAGATGATAACCCGCCAACACGTGACGTGCCTGGCCGATCTCCCTGTCAAGGCCTGGAATGCCCGGTCGATCCCCATGCCGAGGCGAGGAGTGCCCAGCCGAGTCCCCTGCCGACGCGTGGAGTGCCTAGCCGATTCTTCTGCCAGCTGATAACCCGCCAAGGCCTGGAGTGCCCAGCCGATTCCCCTGCCGACGCGTGGAGTGCTATGCCAATCCCCTTCCAGATGATAACCCGCCAACACGTGACGTGCCTGGCCGATCTCCCTGTCAAGGCCTGAAGTGCCCGGTCGATCCCCATGCCGAGGCGTGGAGTGCCCAGCCGATTCCCCTGCCGACGCGTGGAGTGCCTAGCCGATTTCCCTGCCAGCTGATAACCCGCCAATACGTGAAGTGCCCGGCCGATCTCCCTGCCAAGGCCTGGTCGATCCCCATGCCGAGGCCTGGAGTACCCAGCCGATTCCCCTACCGACGCGTGGAGTGCCTAGCCGATTTCCCTGCCAGCTGATAACCCGCCAATACGTGAAGTGCCTGGCCGATCTCCCTGCCAAGGCCTGGAGTGCCCTGCCGATTCCCCTGCCGACGCGTGGAGTGCTTGGCCGATCCCCTTCCAGATGATAACCCGCCAACACGTGACGTGCCTGGCCGATCTCCCTGTCAAGGCCTGGAGTGCGCGGTCGATCCCCATGCCGACGCGTGGAGTGCCTAGCCGATTCTTCTGCCAGCTGATAACCCGCCAATACGTGAAGACCTGCCAAGGCCTGGAGTGCCCAGCCGATTCCCCTGCCGTCGCGTTGAGTGCCTGGCCGATCTCCCTGCCAAGGCCTGGTCGATCCCCATGCCGAGGCCTGGAGTACCCAGCCGATTCCCCTGCCGACGCGTGGAGTGCCTAGCCGATTTCCCTGCCAGCTGATAACCCGCCAATACGTGAAGTGCCTGGCCGATCTCCCTGCCAAGGCCTGGAGTGCCCAGCCGATTCCCCTGCCGACGCGTGGAGTGCTTGGCCGATCCCCTTCCAAATGATAACCCGCCAACACGTGACGTGCCTGGCCGATCTCCCTGTCAAGGCCTGGAGTGCCCGGTCGATCCCCATGCCGAGGCGTGGAGTGCCCAGCCGATTCCCCTGCCGACGCGTGGAGTGCCTAGCCGATTCCCCTGCCAGCTGATAACCCGCCAATACGTGAAGTGCCTGGCCGATCTCCCTGCCAAGGCCTGGTCGATCCCCATGCCGAGGCCTGGAGTACCCAGCCGATTCCCCTGCCGACGCGTGGAGTGCCTAGCCGATTTCCCTGCCAGCTGATAACCCGCCAATACGTGAAGTGCCTGGCCGATCTCCCTGCCAAGGCCTGGAGTGCCCAGCCGATTCTCCTGCCGACGCGTGGAGTGCTTGGCCGATCCCCTTCCAGATGATAACCCGCCAACACGTGACGTGCCTGGCCGATCTCCCTGCCAATGCCTGGAGTGCCTGTTCGATCCCCATGCCGAGGTGTGGAGTGCCAGCCGATTCCCCTGCCGACGCGTGGAGTGCCTAGCCGATTCTTCTTCCAGCTGATAACCCGCCAATACGTGAAGACCTGCCAAGGCCTGGAGTGCCCAGCCGATTCCCCTGCCGACGCGTGGAGTGCCTAGCCGATTTCCCTGCCAGCTGATAACCCGCCAATACGTGAAGTGCCTGGCCGATCTCCCTGCCAAGGCCTGGAGTGCCCAGCCGATTCCCCTGCCGACGCGTGGAGTGCTTGGCCGATCTCCCTGCCAAGGCCTGGAGTGCCCAGACGATTCCCCTGCCGACGCGTGGAGTGCTTGGCCGATCCCCTGCCAAGGCCTGGAGTGCCCGGTCGATCCCCATGCCGAGGCGTGGAGTGCCCAGCCGATCCCCCTGCCGACGCGTGGAGTGCCTAGCCGATTCCCCTGCCAGCTGATAACACGCCAATACGTGACGTGCCTGGCCGATCTCCCTGCCAAGGCCTGGAGTGCCCGGTCGATCCCCATGCCGAGGTGTGGAGTGCCAGCCGATTCCCCTGCCGACGCGTGGAGTGCCTAGTCGATTCTTCTTCCAGCTGATAACCCGCCAATACGTGAAGACATGCCAAGGCCTGGAGTGCCCAGCCGATTCCCCTGCCGTCGCGTGGAGTGCCTGGCCGATCTCCCTGCCAAGGCCTGGTCGATCCCCATGCCGAGGCCTGGAGTACCATGCCGATTCCCCTGCCGACGCGTGGAGTGCCGAGCCGATTTCCCTGCCAGCTGATAACCCGCCAATACGTGAAGTGCCTGGCCGATCTCCCTGCCAAGGCCTGGAGTGCCCAGCCGATTCCCCTGCCGACGCGTGGAGTGCTTGGCCGATCTCCCTGCCAAGGCCTGGAGTGCCCAGACGATTCCCCTGCCGACGCGTGGAGTGCTTGGCCGATCCCCTGCCAAGGCCTGGAGTGCCCGGTCGATCCCCATGCCGAGGCGTGGAGTGCCCAGCCGATCCCCCTGCCGACGCGTGGAGTGCCTAGCCGATTCCCCTGCCAGCTGATAACACGCCAATACGTGACGTGCCTGGCCGATCTCCCTGCCAAGGCCTGGAGTGCCCGGTCGATCCCCATGCCGAGGTGTGGAGTGCCAGCCGATTCCCCTGCCGACGCGTGGAGTGCCTAGCCGATTCTTCTTCCAGCTGATAACCCGCCAATACGTGAAGACCTGCCAAGGCCTGGAGTGCCCAGCCGATTCCCCTGCCGACGCGTGGAGTGCCTAGCCGATTTCCCTGCCAGCTGATAACCCGCCAATACGTGAAGTGCCTGGCCGATCTCCCTGCCAAGGCCTGGAGGGCCCAGCCGATTCCCCTGCCGACGCGTGGAGTGCTTGGCCGATCCCCTTCCAGATGATAACCCGCCAACACGTGACGTGCCTGGCCGATCTCCCTGTCAAGGCCTGGAATGCCCGGTCGATCCCCATGTCGAGGCGAGGAGTGCCCAGCCGATTCCCCTGCCGACGCGTGGAGTGCCTAGCCGATTCTTCTGCCAGCTGATAACCCGCCAAGGCCTGGAGTGCCCAGCCGATTCCCCTGCCGACGCGTGGAGTGCTTGGCCGATCCCCTTCCAGATGATAACCCGCCAACACGTGACGTGCCTGGCCGATCTCCCTGTCAAGGCCTGAAGTGCCCGGTCGATCCCCATGCCGAGGCGTGGAGTGCCCAGCCGATTCCCCTACCGACGCGTGGAGTGCCTAGCCGATTCCCCTGCCAGCTGATAACCCGCCAATACGTGAAGTGCCTGGCCGATCTCCCTGCCAAGGCCTGGTCGATCCCCATGCCGAGGCCTGGAGTACCCAGCCGATTCCCCTGCCGACGCGTGGAGTGCCTAGCCGATTCCCCTGCCAGCTGATAACCCGCCAATACGTGAAGTGCCTGGCCGATCTCCCTGCCAAGGCCTGGAGTGCCCAGCCGATTCCCCTGCCGACGCGTGGAGTGCTTGGCCGATCCCCTTCCAGATGATAACCCGCCAACACGTGACGTGCCTGGCCGATCTCCCTGCCAAGGCCTGGAATGCCGGGTCGATCCCCATGCCGAGGTGTGGAGTGCCAGCCGATTCCCCTGCCGACGCGTGGAGTGCCTAGCCGATTCTTCTTCCAGCTGATAACCCGCCAATACGTGAAGACCTGCCAAGGCCTGGAGTGCCCAGCCGATTCCCCTGCCGTCGCGTGGAGTGCCTGGCCGATCTCCCTGCCAAGGCCTGGTCGATCCCCATGCCGAGGCCTGGAGTACCCAGCCGATTCCCCTGCCGACGCGTGGAGTGCCTGGCCGATTTCCCTGCCAGCTGATAACCCGCCAATACGTGAAGTGCCTGGCCGATCTCCCTGCCAAGGCCTGGAGTGCCCAGCCGATTCCCCTGCCGACGCGTGGAGTGCTTGGCCGATCCCCTTCCAGATGATAACCCGCAAACACGTGACGTGCCTGGCCGATCTCCCTGTCAAGGCCTGGAATGCCCGGTCGATCCCCATGCCGAGGTGAGGAGTGCCCAGCCGATTCCCCTGCCGACGCGTGGAGTGCCTAGCCGATTCTTCTGCCAGCTGATAACCCGCCAAGGCCTGGAGTGCCCAGCCGATTCCCCTGCCGACGCGTGGAGTGCTTGGCCGATCCCCTTCCAGATGATAACCCGCCAACACGTGACGTGCCTGGCCGATCCCCTGTCAAGGCCTGAAGTGCCCGGTCGATCCCCATGCCGAGGCGTGGAGTGCCCAGCCGATTCCCCTGCCGACGCGTGGAGTGCCTAGCCGATTCCCCTGCCAGCTGATAACCCGCCAATACGTGAAGTGCCTGGCCGATCTCCCTGCCAAGGCCTGGAGTGCCCAGCCGATTCTCCTGCCGACGCGTGGAGTGCTTGGCCGATCCCCTGCCAGCTGATAACCCGCCAATACGTGACGTGCCTGGCCGATCTCCCTGCCAAGGCCTGGAGTGCCCGGTCGATCCCCATGCCGAGGTGTGGAGTGCCAGCCGATTCCCCTGCCGACGCGTGGAGTGCCTAGCCGATTCTTCTTCCAGCTGATAACCCGCCAATACGTGAAGACCTGCCAAGGCCTGGAGTGCCCAGCCGATTCCCCTGCCGTCGCGTGGAGTGCCTGGCCGATCTCCCTGCCAAGGCCTGGTCGATCCCCATGCCGAGGCCTGGAGTACCCAGCCGATTCCCCTGCCGACGCGTGGAGTGCCTAGCCGATTTCCCTGCCAGCTGATAACCCGCCAATACGTGAAGTGCCTGGCCGATCTCCCTGCCAAGTCCTGAAGTGCCCAGCCGATTTCCCTGCCGACGCGTGGAGTGCTTGGCCGATCCCCTTCCAGATGATAACCCGCCAACACGTGACGTGCCTGGCCGATCTCCCTGTCAAGGCCTGGAGTGCCCGGTCGATCCCTATGCCGAGGCGTGGAGTGCCCAGCCGATTCCCCTGCCGACGCGTGGAGTGCCTAGCCGATTCCCCTGCCAGCTGATAACCCGCCAATACGTGAAGTGCCTGGCCGATCTCCCTGCCAAGGCCTGGAGTGCCCTGCCGATTCCCCTGCCGACGCGTGGAGTGCTTGGCCGATCCCCTTCCAGCTGATAACCCGCAAACACGTGACGTGCCTGGCCGATCTCCCTGTCAAGGCCTGGAGTGCCCGGTCGATCCCCATGCCGAGGCGTGGAGTGCCCAGCCGATTCCCCTGCCGACGCGTGGAGTGCCTAGCCGATTCTTCTGCCAGCTGATAACCCGCCAATACGTGAAGACCTGCCAAGGCCTGGAGTGCCCAGCCGATTCCCCTGCCGTCGCGTGGAGTGCCTGGCCGATCTCCCTGCCAAGGCCTCGTCGATCCCCATGCCGAGGCCTGGAGTACCCAGCCGATTCCCCTGCCAACGCGTGGAGTGCCTAGCCGATTTCCCTGCCAGCTGATAACCCGCCAATACGTGAAGTGCCTGGCCGATCTCCCTGCCAAGTCCTGGAGTGCCCAGCCGATTTCCCTGCCGACGCGGGGAGTGCTTGGCCGATCCCCTTCCAGATGATAACCCGCCAACACGTGACGTGCCTGGCCGATCTCCCTGTCAAGGCCTGGAGTGCCCGGTCGATCCCCATGCCGAGGCGTGGAGTGCCCAGCCGATTCCCCTGCCGACGCGTGGAGTGCCTAGCCGATTCTTCTGCCAGCTGATAACCCGCCAAGGCCTGGAGTGCCCAGCCGATTCCCCTGCCGACGCGTGGAGTGCTTGGCCGATCCCCTTCCAGATGATAACCCGCCAACACGTGACGTGCCTGGCCGATCTCCCTGTCAAGGCCTGGAGTGCCCGGTCGATCCCCATGCCGAGGCGTGGAGTGCCAGCCGATTCCCCTGCCGACGCGTGGAGTGCCTAGCCGATTCTTCTTCCAGCTGATAACCCGCCAATACGTGAAGACCTGCCAAGGCCTGGAGTGCCCAGCCGATTCCCCTGCCGTCGCGTGGAGTGCCTGGCCGATCTCCCTGCCAAGGCCTGGTCGATCCCCATGCCGAGGCCTGGAGTACCCAGCCGATTCCCCTGCCGACGCGTGGAGTGCCTAGCCGATTTCCCTGCCAGCTGATAACCCGCCAATACGTGAAGTGCCTGGCCGATCTCCCTGCCAAGGCCTGGAGTGCCCAGCCGATTCCCCTGCCGACGCGTGGAGTGCTTGGCCGATCTCCCTGCCAAGGCCTGGAGTGCCCAGACGATTCTTCTGCCGACGCGTGGAGTGCTTGGCCGATCCCCTGCCAAGGCCTGGAGTGCCCGGTCGATCCCCATGCCGAGGCGTGGAGTGCCCAGCCGATCCCCCTGCCGACGCGTGGAGTGCCTAGCCGATTCCCCTGCCAGCTGATAACACGCCAATACGTGACGTGCCTGGCCGATCTCCCTGCCAAGGCCTGGAGTGCCCGGTCGATCCCCATGCCGAGGTGTGGAGTGCCTAGCCGATTCTTCTTCCAGCTGATAGCCCGCCAATACGTGAAGACCTGCCAAGGCCTGGAGTGCCCAGCCGATTCCCCTGCCGACGCGTGGAGTGCCTAGCCGATTTCCCTGCCAGCTGATAACCCGCCAATACGTGAAGTGCCTGGCCGATCTCCCTGCCAAGGCCTGGAGTGCCCAGCCGATTCCCCTGCCGACGCGTGGAGTGCTTGGCCGATCCCCTTCCAGATGATAACCCGCCAACACGTGACGTGCCTGGCCGATCTCCCTGTCAATGCCTGAAGTGCCCGGTCGATCCCCATGCCGAGGCGTGGAGTGCCCAGCCGATTCCCCTGCCGACGCGTGGAGTGCCTAGCCGATTCCCCTGCCAGCTGATAACCCGCCAATACGTGAAGTGCCTGGCCGATCTCCCTGCCAAGGCCTGGTCGATCCCCATGCCGAGGCCTGGAGTACCCAGCCGATTCCCCTGCCGACGCGTGGAGTGCCTAGCCGATTTCCCTGCCAGCTGATAACCCGCCAATACGTGAAGTGCCTGGCCGATCTCCCTGCCAAGGCCTGGAGTGCCCAGCCGATTCCCCTGCCGACGCGTGGAGTGCTTGGCCGATCCCCTTCCAGATGATAACCCGCCAACACGTGACGTGCCTGGCCGATCTCCCTGCCAAGGCCTGGAGTGCCCGGTCGATCCCCATGCCGAGGTGTGGAGTGCCAGCCGATTCCCCTGCCGACGCGTGGAGTGCCTAGCCGATTCTTCTTCCAGCTGATAACCCGCCAATACGTGAAGACCTGCCAAGGCCTGGAGTGCCCAGCCGATTCCCCTGCCGACGCGTGGAGTGCTTGGCCGATCCCCTTCCAGATGATAACCCGCCAACACGTGACGTGCCTGGCCGATCTCCCTGTCAAGGCCTGGAGTGCCCGGTCGATCCCCATGCCGAGGCGTGGAGTGCCCAGCCGATTCCCCTGCCGACGCGTGGAGTGCCTAGCCGATTCCCCTGCCAGCTGATAACCCGCCAATACGTGAAGTGCCTGGCCGATCTCCCTGCCAAGGCCTGGAGTGCCCAGCCGATTCCCCTGCCGACGCGTGGAGTGCTTGGCCGATCCCCTTCCAAATGATAACCCGCCAACACGTGACGTGCCTGGCCGATCTCCCTGTCAAGGCCTGGAGTGCCCGGTCGATCCCCATGCCGAGGCGTGGAGTGCCCAGCCGATTCCCCTGCCGACGCGTGGAGTGCCTAGCCGATTCCCCTGCCAGCTGATAACCCGCCAATACGTGAAGTGCCTGGCCGATCTCCCTGCCATGGCCTGGTCGATCCCCATGCCGAGGCCTGGAGTACCCAGCCGATTCCCCTGCCGACGCGTGGAGTGCCTAGCCGATTTCCCTGCCAGCTGATAACCCGCCAATACGTGAAGTGCCTGGCCGATCTCCCTGCCAAGGCCTGGAGTGCCCAGCCGATTCCCCTGCCGACGCGTGGAGTGCTTGGCCGATCCCCTTCCAGATGATAACCCGCCAACACGTGACGTGCCTGGCCGATCTCCCTGCCAATGCCTGGAGTGCCCGTTCGATCCCCATGCCGAGGTGTGGAGTGCCAGCCGATTCCCCTGCCGACGCGTGGAGTGCCTAGCCGATTCTTCTTCCAGCTGATAACCCGCCAATACGTGAAGACCTGCCAAGGCCTGGAGTGCCCAGCCGATTCCCCTGCCGTCGCGTGGAGTGCCTGGCCGATCTCCCTGCCAAGGCCTGGTCGATCCCCATGCCGAGGCCTGGAGTACCCAGCCGATTCCCCTGCCGACGCGTGGAGTGCCTAGCCGATTTCCCTGCCAGCTGATAACCCGCCAATACGTGAAGTGCCTGGCCGATCTCCCTGCCAAGGCCTGGAGTGCCCAGCCGATTCCCCTGCCGACGCGTGGAGTGCTTGGCCGATCCCCTTCCAGATGATAACCCGCCAACACGTGACGTGGCTGGCCGATCTCCCTGTCAAGGCCTGGAGTGCCCGGTCGATCCCCATGCCGAGGCGTGGAGTGCCCAGCCGATTCCCCTGCCGACGCGTGGAGTGCCTAGCCGATTCTTCTGCCAGCTGATAACCCGCCAAGGCCTGGAGTGCCCAGCCGATTCCCCTGCCGTCGCGTTGAGTGCCTGGCCGATCTCCCCTGCCAAGGCCTGGTCGATCCCCATGCCGAGGCGTGGAGTGCCCAGCCGATTCCCCTGCCGACGCGTGGAGTGCCTAGCCGATTTCCCTGCCAGCTGATAACCCGCCAATACGTGAAGTGCCTGGCCGATCTCCCTGCCAAGGCCTGGAGTGCCCAGCCGATTCCCCTGCCGACGCGTGGAGTGCTTGGCCGATCCCCTTCCAGATGATAACCCGCCAACACGTGACGTGCCTGGCCGATCTTCCTGTCAAGGCCTGAAGTGCCCGGTCGATCCCCATGCCGAGGCGTGGAGTGCCCAGCCGATTCCCCTGCCGACGCGTGGAGTGCCTAGCCGATTCCCCTGCCAGCTGATAACCCGCCAATACGTGAAGTGCCTGGCCGATCTCCCTGCCAAGGCCTGGTCGATCCCCATGCCGAGGCCTGGAGTACCCAGCCGATTCCCCTGCCGACGCGTGGAGTGCCTAGCCGATTTCCCTGCCAGCTGATAACCCGCCAATACGTGAAGTGCCTGGCCGATCTCCCTGCCAAGGCCTGGAGTGCCCAGCCGATTCCCCTGCCGACGCGTGGAGTGCCTAGCCGATTCTTCTTCCAGCTGATAACCCGCCAATACGTGAAGACCTGCCAAGGCCTGGAGTGCCCAGCCGATTCCCCTGCCGTCGCGTGGAGTGCCTGGCCGATCTCCCTGCCAAGGCCTGGTCGATCCCCATGCCGAGGCCTGGAGTACCCAGCCGATTCCCCTGCCGACGCGTGGAGTGCCTAGCCGATTTCCCTGCCAGCTGATAACCCGCCAATACGTGAAGTGCCTGGCCGATCTCCCTGCCAAGGCCTGGAGTGCCCAGCCGATTCCCCTGCCGACGCGTGGAGTGCTTGGCCGATCTCCCTGCCAAGGCCTGGAGTGCCCAGACGATTCTTCTGCCGACGCGTGGAGTGCTTGGCCGATCCCCTGCCAAGGCCTGGAGTGCCCGGTCGATCCCCATGCCGAGGCGTGGAGTGCCCAGCCGATCCCCCTGCCGACGCGTGGAGTGCCTAGCCGATTCCCCTGCCAGCTGATAACACGCCAATACGTGACGTGCCTGGCCGATCTCCCTGCCAAGGCCTGGAGTGCCCGGTCGATCCCCATGCCGAGGTGTGGAGTGCCTAGCCGATTCTTCTTCCAGCTGATAGCCCGCCAATACGTGAAGACCTGCCAAGGCCTGGAGTGCCCAGCCGATTCCCCTGCCGACGCGTGGAGTGCCTAGCCGATTTCCCTGCCAGCTGATAACCCGCCAATACGTGAAGTGCCTGGCCGATCTCCCTGCCAAGGCCTGGAGTGCCCAGCCGATTCCCCTGCCGACGCGTGGAGTGCTTGGCCGATCCCCTTCCAGATGATAACCCGCCAACACGTGACGTGCCTGGCCGATCTCCCTGTCAATGCCTGAAGTGCCCGGTCGATCCCCATGCCGAGGCGTGGAGTGCCCAGCCGATTCCCCTGCCGACGCGTGGAGTGCCTAGCCGATTCCCCTGCCAGCTGATAACCCGCCAATACGTGAAGTGCCTGGCCGATCTCCCTGCCAAGGCCTGGTCGATCCCCATGCCGAGGCCTGGAGTACCCAGCCGATTCCCCTGCCGACGCGTGGAGTGCCTAGCCGATTTCCCTGCCAGCTGATAACCCGCCAATACGTGAAGTGCCTGGCCGATCTCCCTGCCAAGGCCTGGAGTGCCCAGCCGATTCCCCTGCCGACGCGTGGAGTGCTTGGCCGATCCCCTTCCAGATGATAACCCGCCAACACGTGACGTGCCTGGCCGATCTCCCTGCCAAGGCCTGGAGCGCCCGGTCGATCCCCATGCCGAGGTGTGGAGTGCCAGCCGATTCCCCTGCCGACGCGTGGAGTGCCTAGCCGATTCTTCTTCCAGCTGATAACCCGCCAATACGTGAAGACCTGCCAAGGCCTGGAGTGCCCAGCCGATTCCCCTGCCGTCGCGTGGAGTGCCTGGCCGATCTCCCTGCCAAGGCCTGGTCGATCCCCATGCCGAGGCCTGGAGTACCCAGCCAATTCCCCTGCCGACGCGTGGAGTGCCTAGCCGATTTCCCTGCCAGCTGATAACCCGCCAATACGTGAAGTGCCTGGCCGATCTCCCTGCCAAGTCCTGGAGTGCCCAGCCGATTTCCCTGCCGACGCGTGGAGTGCTTGGCCGATCCCCTTCCAGATGATAACCCGCCAACACGTGACGTGCCTGGCCGATCTCCCTGTCAAGGCCTGGAGTGCCCGGTCGATCCCCATGCCGAGGCGTGGAGTGCCCAGCCGATTCCCCTGCCGACGCGTGGAGTGCCTAGCCGATTCCCCTGCCAGCTGATAACCCGCCAATACGTGAAGTGCCTGGCCGATCCCCCTGCCAAGGCCTGGAGTGCCCTGCCGATTCCCCTGCCGACGCGTGGAGTGCTTGGCCGATCCCCTTCCAGATGATAACCCGCCAACACGTGACGTGCCTGGCCGATCTCCCTGTCAAGGCCTGGAGTGCCCGGTCGATCCCCATGCCGAGGCGTGGAGTGCCCAGCCGATTCCCCTGCCGACGCGTGGAGTGCCTAGCCGATTCTTCTGCCAGCTGATAACCCGCCAATACGTGAAGACCTGCCAAGGCCTGGAGTGCCCAGCCGATTCCCCTGCCGTCGCGTTGAGTGCCTGGCCGATCTCCCTGCCAAGGCCTGGTCGATCCCCATGCCGAGGCCTGGAGTACCCAGCCGATTCCCCTGCCGACGCGTGGAGTGCCTAGCCGATTTCCCTGCCAGCTGATAACCCGCCAATACGTGAAGTGCCTGGCCGATCTCCCTGCCAAGGCCTGGAGTGCCCAGCCGATTCCCCTGCCGACGCGTGGAGTGCTTGGCCGATCCCCTTCCAAATGATAACCCGCCAACACGTGACGTGCCTGGCCGATCTCCCTGTCAAGGCCTGGAGTGCCCGGTCGATCCCCATGCCGAGGCGTGGAGTGCCCAGCCGATTCCCCTGCCGACGCGTGGAGTGCCTAGCCGATTCCCCTGCCAGCTGATAACCCGCCAATACGTGAAGTGCCTGGCCGATCTCCCTGCCATGGCCTGGTCGATCCCCATGCCGAGGCCTGGAGTACCCAGCCGATTCCCCTGCCGACGCGTGGAGTGCCTAGCCGATTTCCCTGCCAGCTGATAACCCGCCAATACGTGAAGTGCCTGGCCGATCTCCCTGCCAAGGCCTGGAGTGCCCAGCCGATTCTCCTACCGACGCGTGGAGTGCTTGGCCGATCCCCTTCCAGATGATAACCCGCCAACACGTGACGTGCCTGGCCGATCTCCCTGCCAATGCCTGGAGTGCCCGTTCGATCCCCATGCCGAGGTGTGGAGTGCCAGCCGATTCCCCTGCCGACGCGTGGAGTGCCTAGCCGATTCTTCTTCCAGCTGATAACCCGCCAATACGTGAAGACCTGCCAAGGCCTGGAGTGCCCAGCCGATTCCCCTGCCGTCGCGTGGAGTGCCTGGCCGATCTCCCTGCCAAGGCCTGGTCGATCCCCATGCCGAGGCCTGGAGTACCCAGCCGATTCCCCTGCCGACGCGTGGAGTGCCTAGCCGATTTCCCTGCCAGCTGATAACCCGCCAATACGTGAAGTGCCTGGCCGATCTCCCTGCCAAGGCCTGGAGTGCCCAGCCGATTCTCCTACCGACGCGTGGAGTGCTTGGCCGATCCCCTTCCAGATGATAACCCGCCAACACGTGACGTGCCTGGCCGATCTCCCTGTCAAGGCCTGGAGTGCCCGGTCGATCCCCATGCCGAGGCGTGGAGTGCCCAGCCGATTCCCCTGCCGACGCGTGGAGTGCCTAGCCGATTCTTCTGCCAGCTGATAACCCGCCAAGGCCTGGGGTGCCCAGCCGATTCCCCTGCCGTCGCGTTGAGTGCCTGGCCGATCTCCCTGCCAAGGCATGGAGTGCCCGGTCGATCCCCATGCCGAGGTGTGGAGTGCCAGCCGATTCCCCTGCCGACGCGTGGAGTGCCTAGCCGATTTCCCTGCCAGCTGATAACCCGCCAATACGTGAAGTGCCTGGCCGATCTCCCTGCCAAGGCCTGGACTGCCCAGCCGATTCCCCTGCCGACGCGTGGAGTGCTTGGCCGATCCCCTTCCAGATGATAACCCGCCAACACGTGACGTGCCTGGCCGATCTCCCTGTCAAGGCCTGAAGTGCCCGGTCGATCCCCATGCCGAGGCGTGGAGTGCCCAGCCGATTCCCCTGCCGACGCGTGGAGTGCCTAGCCGATTCCCCTGCCAGCTGATAACCCGCCAATACGTGAAATGCCTGGCCGATCTCCCTGCCAAGGCCTGGTCGATCCCCATGCCGAGGCGTGGAGTACCCAGCCGATTCCCCTGCCGACGCGTGGAGTGCCTAGCCGATTTCCCTGCCAGCTGATAACCCGCCAATACGTGAAGTGCCTGGCCGATCTCCCTGCCAAGGCCTGGAGTGCCCAGCCGATTCCCCTGCCGACGCGTGGAGTGCTTGGCCGATCCCCTTCCAGATGATAACCCGCCAACACGTGACGTGCCTGGCCGATCTCCCTGCCAAGGCCTGGAGTGCCCGGTCGATCCCCATGCCGAGGTGTGGAGTGCCAGCCGATTCCCCTGCCGACGCGTGGAGTGCCTAGCCGATTCTTCTTCCAGCTGATAACCCGCCAATACGTGAAGACCTGCCAAGGCCTGGAGTGCCCAGCCGATTCCCCTGCCGTCGCGTGGAGTGCCTGGCCGATCTCCCTGCCAAGGCCTGGTCGATCCCCATGCCGAGGCCTGGAGTACCCAGCCGATTCCCCTGCCGACGCGTGGAGTGCCTAGCCGATTTCCCTGCCAGCTGATAACCCGCCAATACGTGAAGTGCCTGGCCGATCTCCCTGCCAAGTCCTGGAGTGCCCAGCCGATTTCCCTGCCGACGCGTGGAGTGCTTGGCCGATCCCCTTCCAGATGATAACCCGCCAACACGTGACGTGCCTGGCCGATCTCCCTGTCAAGGCCTAGAGTGCCCGGTCGATCCCCATGCCGAGGCGTGGAGTGCCCAGCCGATTCCCCTGCCGACGCGTGGAGTGCCTAGCCGATTGCCCTGCCAGCTGATAACCCGCCAAGGCCTGGGGTGCCCAGCCGATTCCCCTGCCGTCGCGTTGAGTGCCTGGCCGATCTCCCTGCCAAGGCATGGAGTGCCCGGTCGATCCCCATGCCGAGGTGTGGAGTGCCAGCCGATTCCCCTGCCGACGCGTGGAGTGCCTAGCCGATTTCCCTGCCAGCTGATAACCCGCCAATACGTGAAGTGCCTGGCCGATCTCCCTGCCAAGGCCTGGACTGCCCAGCCGATTCCCCTGCCGACGCGTGGAGTGCTTGGCCGATCTTCTTCCAGATGATAACCCGCCAACACGTGACGTGCCTGGCCGATCTCCCTGTCAAGGCCTGAAGTGCCCGGTCGATCCCCATGCCGAGGCGTGGAGTGCCCAGCCGATTCCCCTGCCGACGCGTGGAGTGCCTAGCCGATTCCCCTGCCAGCTGATAACCCGCCAATACGTGAAATGCCTGGCCGATCTCCCTGCCAAGGCCTGGTCGATCCCCATGCCGAGGCGTGGAGTACCCAGCCGATTCCCCTGCCGACGCGTGGAGTGCCTAGCCGATTTCCCTGCCAGCTGATAACCCGCCAATACGTGAAGTGCCTGGCCGATCTCCCTGCCAAGGCCTGGAGTGCCCAGCCGATTCCCCTGCCGACGCGTGGAGTGCTTGGCCGATCCCCTTCCAGATGATAACCCGCCAACACGTGACGTGCCTGGCCGATCTCCCTGCCAAGGCTTGGAGTGCCCGGTCGATCCCCATGCCGAGGTGTGGAGTGCCAGCCGATTCCCCTGCCGACGCGTGGAGTGCCTAGCCGATTCTTCTTCCAGCTGATAACCCGCCAATACGTGAAGACCTGCCAAGGCCTGGAGTGCCCAGCCGATTCCCCTGCCGTCGCGTGGAGTGCCTGGCCGATCTCCCTGCCAAGGCCTGGTCGATCCCCATGCCGAGGCCTGGAGTACCCAGCCGATTCCCCTGCCGACGCGTGGAGTGCCTAGCCGATTTCCCTGCCAGCTGATAACCCGCCAATACGTGAAGTGCCTGGCCGATCTCCCTGCCAAGTCCTGGAGTGCCCAGCCGATTTCCCTGCCGACGCGTGGAGTGCTTGGCCGATCCCCTTCCAGATGATAACCCGCCAACACGTGACGTGCCTGGCCGATCTCCCTGTCAAGGCCTAGAGTGCCCGGTCGATCCCCATGCCGAGGCGTGGAGTGCCCAGCCGATTCCCCTGCCGACGCGTGGAGTGCCTAGCCGATTGCCCTGCCAGCTGATAACCCGCCAATACGTGAAGTGCCTGGCCGATCTCCCTGCCAAGGCCTGAAGTGCCCTGCCGATTCCCCTGCCGACGCGTGGAGTGCTTGGCCGATCCCCTTCCAGATGATAACCCGCCAACACGTGACGTGCCTGGCCGATCTCCCTGTCAAGGCCTGGAGTGCCCGGTCGATCCCCATGCCAAGGCGTGGAGTGCCCAGCCGATTCCCCTGCCGACGCGTGGAGTGCCTAGCCGATTCTTCTGCCAGCTGATAACCCGCCAATACGTGAAGACCTGCCAAGGCCTGGAGTGCCCAGCCGATTCCCCTGCCGTCGCGTTGAGTGCCTGGCCGATCTCCCTGCCAAGGCCTGGTCGATCCCCATGACGAGGCCTGGAGTACCCAGCCGATTCCCCTGCCGACGCGTGGAGTGCCTAGCCGATTTCCCTGCCAGCTGATAACCCGCCAATACGTGAAGTGCCTGGCCGATCTCCCTGCCAAGGCCTGGAGTGCCCAGCCGATTCCCCTGCCGACGCGTGGAGTGCTTGGCCGATCCCCTTCCAAATGATAGCCCGCCAACACGTGACGTGCCTGGCCGATCTCCCTGTCAAGGCCTGGAGTGCCCGGTCGATCCCCATGCCGAGGCGTGGAGTGCCCAGCCGATTCCCCTGCCGAGGCGTGGAGTGCCCAGCCGATTCCCCTGCCGACGCGTGGAGTGCCTAGCCGATTCCCCTGCCAGCTGATAACCCGCCAATACGTGAAGTGCCTGGCCGATCTCCCTGCCAAGGCCTGGTCGATCCCCATGCCGAGTCCTGGAGTACCCAGCCGATTCCCCTGCCGACGCGTGGAGTGCCTAGCCGATTTCCCTGCCAGCTGATAACCCGCCAATACGTGAAGTGCCTGGCCGATCTCCCTGCCAAGGCCTGGAGTGCCCAGCCGATTCCCCTGCCGACGCGTGGAGTGCTTGGCCGATCCCCTTCCAGATGATAACCCGCCAATACGTGAAGTGCCTGGCCAATCTTCCTGCTAAGGCCTGGAGTGCCCGGTCGATTCCTATGCTGAGGCGTGGAATGCCCAGCCAATCCCCCCGCCGACGCGTGGAGTGCCTAGCCGATTCCCCTGCCAGCTGATAACCCGCCAATACGTGAAGTGCCTGGTCGATCTCCCTGCCAAGGCCTGGAGTGCCTGGTCGATCCCCCTGCCGACGCGTGGAGTGCTTGGCCGATCTCCTGCCAGATGATAACCCGCCAACACGTGAAGTGCCTGGCCGATCTCCCTGCCAAGGCCTGGTCGATCCCCATGCCGAGGCCTGGAGTACCCAGCCGATTCCCCTGCCGACGCGTGGAGTGCCTAGCCGATTTCCCTGCCAGTTGATAACCCGCCAATACGTGAAGTGCCTGGCCGATCTCCCTGCCAAGGCCTGGAGTGCCCAGCCGATTCCCCTGCCGACGCGTGGAGTGCTTGGCCGATCCCCTTCCAGATGATAACCCGCCAACACGTGACGTGCCTGGCCGATCTCCCTGCCAAGGCCTGGAGTGCCCGGTCGATCCCCATGCCGAGGTGTGGAGTGCCAGCCGATTCCCCTGCCGACGCGTGGAGTGCCTAGCCGATTCTTCTTCCAGCTGATAACCCGCCAATACGTGAAGACCTGCCAAGGCCTGGAGTGCCCAGCCGATTCCCCTGCCGTCGCGTGGAGTGCCTGGCCGATCTCCCTGCCAAGGCCTGGTCGATCCCCATGCCGAGGCCTGGAGTACCCAGCCGATTCCCCTGCCGACGCGTGGAGTGCCTAGCCGATTTCCCTGCCAGCTGATAACCCGCCAATACGTGAAGTGCCTGGCCGATCTCCCTGCCAAGGCCTGGAGTGCCCAGCCGATTCCCCTGCCGACGCGTGGAGTGCTTGGCCGATCCCCTTCCAGATGATAACCCGCCAACAAGTGAAGTGCCTGGCCGATCTCCCTGCCAAGTCCTGGTCGATCCCCATGCCGAGGCCTGGAGTACCCAGCCGATTCCCCTGCCGACGCGTGGAGTGCCTAGCCGATTTCCCTGCCAGCTGATAACCCGCCAATACGTGAAGTGCCTGGCCGATCTCCCTGCCAAGGCCTGGAGTGCCCAGACGATTCCCCTGCCGACGCGTGGAGTGCTTGGCCGATCCCCTGCCAGCTGATAACCCGCCAATACTTGAAGTGCCTGGCCGATCTCCCTGCCAAGGCCTGGTCGATCCCCATGCCGAGGCCTGGAGTACCCAGCCGA